>CBVK0100262199.1:0-13672 GCA_900067695.1 Picea abies
GGATCATGAAAAGTCAAAGGCTCAAAAGACCGACTCGAGGAGTCTAAATGTTGGCTATCTTGGACGTCTTCACAACTTGAGGCCTGCAAAGGGATTAGCAAGAACTGAAAGGATGACTGACATTTCCTTAAGGGGAAGCTGGAAAGCTATGATAATAAGATTCTTCTTGAGGTACTCAACTTTCCTCTAAAATCCAGAATGAGGTTTTGTCTTACAGGAGACTTGGGATAAGGGACATGTTTCCAAACCATACCTTTAGTGACACAGCGAGGTAAAGTAATCAAAGGGAGGTGGAAAATCTTATCACAAGTATCCTTCTTCAGGGAAGTAACTTCCTCACTTCTATCAAGATCTTATCAGAATGATGGTTGACAACTTTCTTCATAGGATAAATCTAAGTGCTCAGAGAAATAATCATAAAATTCCTCAAGGTATGACCGAAAATTATTAGGAGAGCATATCGTCAAGTCATCCTTGGGTGTCTGAATAAAATTGGTAATCATGTCATGTTCTTGTTGCCAAATGTCAAAATTCTTATTAACTTCATGTGATAAAGGTAAAGGAAACTTTTGGAAATGACCCTCAATGTCGTAAATGGAATCTCCATCATATGCAATCACATCCCATTTACTCTTCTCGGCATGTATGAACGCATCAATATTATCAACAAAGTCATCATTTTCATCATAACATGAAGGGTTTAGAAAATCCAACACTTCTCCACTTTCCACATCATAAGATAGAGAATCCTTAAAATTTTGGAAAGGGAAGTCACTCACCTTGCTTACTTCTTCCTGTGCAGGAGCAATAGGATCTTGGAGAGCTTCGTCGGATGGAGGAGCGATCACTAGTGTTTCATCCTCATAATTCACTTCTCTAGTTTCACTGCATTCTATTGAGTCATGGGAGAAATCTTGCTCCTCTTCAAGGGGTTGACAATTTTCTTCATAAATGTCTTCCTTCATGTCAGAGGGTTCTTGGTGTTGATCATGATACACATCCCTGAGATCTTCTACAATCTCAGTGGTAAATCCTTTGTCTTCCAAAGCTATTGTGAGATTTTGAAGGGCATCTTCATACATTTGGCAATGTGGTTTGGTAAAGTCAATAAACCTACTCATGAGGTGTTTGAAATATGATATACCCCTATCTTCGCAACAACCCTTAAACTAATCTTGCAAAAAGGATGGCAGAGAGAGTATGAATAATTTTATCAGAACAACCTCCCCTCCCAATTCTATCTCGCTCATATACTCCAAAAAATTTACAATGTGAGGAGTTGGGAGCCCTAAAAATCTTGGAAGGTTGTTTGACCATTTTGTATCAAAACCAGTTGGGTATCCTTGAAGGATTTTGAAATCAATAGTTGGATACACTTTTTCCCAAGACGCCATGATCCCATAACTTGGAAATATCACAGAGTTGAGAGTAAGGTGGCACCTAAGAAAAGGTTAGTGGAGTTGCCAGATAATTTTCTTGAAATTATCAAAAGATAAGGAAAAGCACCCTAAGTGGAGTCGCGAGGTAAGCTTGTAAGATAAAGACTCTTGAGGCAATGCTTACCGAAAATTGTCGTCTTGAGGAGAATTGACTCAGTGTTCCCCGACAACGGTGCCAAAATGTTATCGCACAATCTTTAGTTAAGGTAAAATATGGATGAAAAGAGGTCAAACTGGCGTAACTGAACCTATCCCACCACTGTCACCTCAATCGGATAGCTCTTTCTTTTTAGGGAGGTAAGTCCCAAGGGAGATGTCCCCGATGACCTGGGGTTTTGAAAAGGCAAAGGGTTAAAAGGCTAAGTGATAATTTCCCCCTCACAAGTCACCACCTAATCAGAAAGTCTGGCTTAACAACCAATAAAGATAAAAGATAACCGGAAGTAGTAACCAAGAAGTGTACCTTCCTGAGACAAAGAAACACAGAAACTATGCATATGCAAGCTAACTTGTTGGTTAGTACTTCATATAATCAATGAATTTCTGATAATAATCAATTGAGAAATAATATTGACGAGGTAAATCAATGTTTATACAACAACAATGATTACAATATCACTTCACAATAAATGCTAAAGAAACTTTAATGATGAATGGCAATCAATGTAATAATATCAACACTTTAGAAACAATGCCTTAACCAATCATTCAATTTCTTTAAAGGTAAAATGAATGCTGCACAGAGGTGTTTATAGCATAAAAAGGTGACGACAACAATAGGGTTAGTAAGATTAGTCTAGGCTAGGGTTAGAAGTAGTTAAAGGTTGTTCAAGAATGTTTGGAAGTTGTTTGTGATCAAGGTACTCAATACAAGAGGTCTTAGATCAGTTCACTACTAGGGCATATAGAGTCAAAGAGGTTGCAAAGGTTGAAGGATTAAATTATAATGAAAAGACCAAAGATAAGATGGTTAAATGTTGAGGTGTTGTTAAGGAAAGGCATCAACAATGAAACCCTAGGGGAGAAAGGCTCACTAAGGTGTAGAAACCCTAGGCCTTAGTGATTTCTCCTCCTTTAGCTTATTGGCAAGATGAAATCAGCTAGCTTGAGTAAGAGTTTAAAGGGTTGAAGACAAGAGAGTTAGAAGGTGAAGTGTTTCTAAGGCAAGGCTTCACCGTACAAACCCTAGGGAAAAACGGCTCATCAAGGTGTAGAAACCCTAGGCCTTGATGCATTTTCTTCCTTCTTAGCTCAATAAAAAAAAAACAACTAGCCAGAAGAGTATGGATAGAGTGTTGCTATGGCAAGGCTCTATCTTACTTTAGCAAATCAAAATAGCTCTTAACATGGTAGGGACATGAGACAAGGACATTAACTATTGCTTGTCACCTAGGGTTTGATTCAATAAATTATAATAAATGAAAGTAAACAATACTATAACCATTCAATTAATAAGTGTTGTAGAAATTCACTTACATAAACCAAGAAATCATGTAGAAAAACCCTAGTTGTAAACCTTCCACCAAGAAGAAATGTCAAAAATGTCAAGAAAAGTTTTCCTTCAACAAGTGCACCTCAAAATTTCAGCCAAAACCCTAGAATAGGGCGCAAATTTCAAACCTCACTAATGTGTGAGTGAAAGATGATAAAAATATGAGAGTGAAAACACTCAATATATACCATACCAATGACCTTAATTAAATTTTAGGTTATCAAAAGGCCGACAAGGCCAAAATACACACTAATATTGTTTTACATCAAATTGTCATAAATTAAACCCTAATCAAGCAAAGGTAAGATGTCATGCCCCTTCTAGGGTGACGTTATCCCTTTCTAGGGCAAATGTAGCCTCCTGGAGAAAAAAATTAGCCCTCCTTAGGCTTCTCCAATCTGCCACACGTGCCAAACTGCCATGACTGTCTCCCAAAATGTCCATAAAGTTGGATGATGTCATGAGCCTCCTGGGTGACGTCCTGGACCTTCTAAGGCCAACGTTCCAATAAAGAGGGCACAACCCCCCTAGGTAAGGCTCTGTCAAGGTGCCTATGTAGAACGTCCTCCTCTTCTCCGATGCAAACTCCTATGTCCTTTCTTTGCCCCCTACTGGGGTCTCAGCATTCATATGGTGGGCTCTTCAGCCTGAGGTCCGAACTAATCATCTCCCCATGTGTACCTGTCCAATTTGGTACCTGTCCATCGGGTATGATCCTGCACATCAACAGATACGCCCTCCAAGGGCTCATAAGTCACAGGATCATAGCAATGTCAATCACATCTCATCATCAATATTATTAAACATGTGCATGAAACCTCTTTTACCCCAGTCAAGTGCTCAAAGACATTATACAAATCTGCAATACAAGTTTGGAGGAGGTGACAAGGCGTCCTATTGGGCTAGTGTCCACTATAAAAGGGATGTCTCCAGAAGAGATTTAATCCAAGTCATGTAAATGGGTGAGGTGGATAAGGGATGTCCTGACAAGGGGTGCAGTGAAAGAAGAGAAATGCAGAGCTTACATGTGGGTGCCTTTGTAGAAGGCGAGTTGCACCTGTCCTGGATGCAAATGTTTCCAAGCCCATTCATGTCATTTTATTCTTATTTCTTTATTGTTTTTTTCTATCAAGAGTTTAATCAGGGGACACTGTCTGAGTGTGGTAACCAGTGGTGGCAGTGTTACCCACAAGTACTTTCACATAAATGAGAATGTTGGCTCGTGATGAGACCCCCTTTCTCTTGGCCATGCAACCAAGAGCCACTACCCTGGCGTGGTAACCAACTGCTAGTAGTGTCATACTGCTAGATACCCATGGACCTAATAGGTTGGCTCGTGATGAGACCTTCTATCCTCTGACTAGGTCTTGTTTTATTATTTTTATGGGTCCCTCTTGTTTCTTGTTGAGAATATTTTTATTGCTTTCTCAACAATCCCTGGGCGAAGCATCTCGAGGTTTTATTTTTAGGCTCTTGTCTTTTGCCATCTTGTTTTTATCTTCTGGGCTATTAGCTCCTTATTCCCACAAGGCAAGGTGCAACCCTTAAATGAATGGCCAACCCAATGCCCAAACAAATGTAATGGGATGGATGAGTGGAAAGCAAGATGAAAAAGTGGTAATATGACGAGAGCAGACGATGACTTTTCAGAAATCCCCCCAGTGGAAACTCAAAACCTATGGGCACGGGCTTACTAGGGCATCATGTCATTCCCCTCAGACATGGTCAAGTGGAATAGTATAAGATCCAAGGATTTGTTAGAAACAAAAGGAATTAAATGCACATAGTTAAAGGTTTTGAGGATCAGAGTGACACATACTATGATACCTGAACTCATTACCTCATGGAGCAAGAACCATCTCTGATACAGGACCAAGCCAAAGGTGATGGATGTTGTTGTTGCTGACAAAGTGGAGGCGATGGAAGGGAGAAAATATGGGCCCTCCAAGGCCATGCTCAAGTCGATCTGGCTCTCGGTACTCCATGTCTAGGACCTGTGGGCCTCAAAACATGATCTCCTAGTTATCCCTAAAAGTGGGGGATAACAATTTCAGAGGGAGCATTGGTCACAGAGGTGCAGGCATGGTTCAAGGGGGAGCATGAGTGATATGATTTTAGTATTTCATCAGAGTGTTGTCATCAATGCCAAAGGGGGATATTGTTGATTAATTGGGTTGATTGTCATTTATATCAACCCTTGAAGAAAGTTTGGTAGTGAATTCCGGTAGCACAAAAATTTAGGTAATGGACCCAAGTTTGTTTGATGTATAATGGTATGAGTTTTGATATATTTGCAGGTAATACTATTCTAGATGGATAGTACATGTCATGTCATTTCTGGTGGTATGTGGAACGTCGTATAAATCCTCACGGTTTGAGATTTATGGCCTTACGAAATTGGAGGACCCTCATATGTTGGTTTGAAGCCCCAAAAGGTCAAAGAAGTCAAAGTGTTTGCAAAGACAAAATTATTTAAATAATAAAGTGAAGTGACAAAGTCAAAGAGAATTATTTAAATAATAAAGTGAAGTGACAAAGTCAAGGAGGATTATTTAAATAATAAAGTAAATGGGAAACTTTCTAATTATGGAAAGTGGTTATAAAAAGGTTAACCCTAAAATGAGGAAAATGGGTTAAGTAGTCAAGTGGCTATTGGATATATGGACAAGTGGCAAATTGGACAAAGTTGGACATAGGTCACTATGTGTACAAAGTGGCTATGTGAACAAAGCGTTCTAGAAGATGTTTCTAAGGAAGCTACATGAAAGTATAAATAAGAGGCAAGGTTCTCTCATTTCAATCACACTTGAGCATATTGAATATCTACAGATGACTGAGGTAACCAAAGGATATCTAAGCCGAATTTCATAGGGAAGGTGAAGTAAAGGAAGCCGAAATTCAAAGGAGGATAAATTCTTTTGATGATGCTTTCTAAGGTATGCTATTTACATGTCATCTCACCATTTTCGCAATAAATTTTTTATTCTAGAATGATTCAGACTGTGAAATTAGGAGGCCATTAAGGAAACATATCCAAGTAGTTGTGGTATGAATTTCAACCTGTGGGTCATTGTATTTTTGGAGTTACACTCCGTGGAAAATAGGGTTTGTGGCTAATCCTGAAACTAGTCTAAAATAAGTGTTTCGAGTAAAAACGTCATAACTCTTTCATAACAGATCCAAATTCAGTAAGACCAAATGTGTTGGTTAAAGTACAGTCTGTAGTATTCTATGTACAATTTTCATATCCATACAACAAATATTCTATGTGGGGCGCACTCTACAAGTTTACTCTCTAGAATAAGCCATAATTCAACAAGGTATGTCATTTTTGCTATAACTTCTTTTATGAGAGGTTCCAAGTAGTAACACCTGGAGGAATTGCGCAAAACACACTGATGAACATTGTGTATTATTTTCAGATCTTTATTCATTACATGTACATAGTTATGATTATGTAAAGTTAGGGTTGTTGACTAATCCAAAACTAATCATGTGAGACTAAAGTAAAGTTTGATGAAAATCCTAGTCTCTTGTTGTTAAAGTTAAAGAAGGTTTGCAGGTATGTGATCATATACACCGGGTTTATTTCATTGTTATAAATCAGATTTGGATGATGAAATTGATGAGGGATTTTGGTTGAGGTTGAGGTACAGGTTGGTGCATGGTAGATGCACTTATTTATGGTACAGGTTGATTACAGGTTATTGGTACAGGTTGTTTGGTGCAGGTTGATTGGTACAGGTTTACAGCAGTATATCTCACAGTGATAGTGTGACAATAGTTCCATCATTCTACTTATACATCAGGGCGGTTCAACGGGGCAAGGACAGATGTTTGTAGCCACCTTCCGGTTGTAGCCGGAGAACATAGGGGGTTGTAGCCTCCTTCTGGTTGTAGCTAGAAAATTGGGGAGTTGGAGTTTCCCTCAGATTGTAGCCTGGAAAACTAGGGGGTTGGAGTCTCCTTCCAGTTGCAGCTGGAAAACAAAGAAAGTTGGTGCTTCCAATGAATGTAATTATTCAAGACATATAAGAAAAAACATTATGTGGTTTTCTCCCACTTTGGGCTTCCACGTAAAAACACTAGTGTATTGTGTATGTGTATGATTGTTCATTTGTTCATTGTTTATTTACTCTACAAATATTGGATGATAATGTTACATTGATATAACACTTGCATTATATGGTTAAAAAGGATTAGATTGTTCTATCACTGATTCACTCCCTCTTTAAGTAATCGAACAATACATATCTTGCACATGTACAATTCAAAACACTCCCGCACATGGGATGAGAGTCTTCCCTATGTCCAGCATAGCTACAATCGAGCCCTGCATAGCTCAACTGGCCATAGCCCCTTTCAGGTGGGGTTGGGATTCCAACCATTGGGCCCCATGGATGTTGCACTACCCCTGGCGACCACCTCAGCCGACTCATCCCCTGCTCCACCAGACGCTGACAAATCCACCCGGTTCATTGAACGGATCCAGCACATTCGCCAACAGGTTCAGGATATTCTACAGAAGTCTAATGCCAAGTACAAACAACGCCATGATCAACATCAGGTGCAACATAAGTTTTAGGTGGGCGACAAAGTTTGGTTGCATTTGCAGAACGAACGCCTTACAAGGCCCCATCAAGAGCTTCGTCCACTCCGTTATGAGTCGTACACCATCACCAAGGTTATGGGTAACAATGTTTTTGAGCTCAACATTCCCCTCTTCCTTGTTCTGCGTCTAGTCTTCAACATGGCTCTCCTTCGACGATATTTCCTACCATTATTGGACACCTCGGAAATAGCAGAGCAGTTGACACCAACATAGCTCAACCCTGACTACATGCAACAAGCATCCAGTGATCAGATTGTGGACACAGATCAAGGGCACTCGACAAACAGGGCAGCTTCTGCACCAAGACAAGTGGCTCACCCGAGACCAAATTTGGCAGAAATTTCCTCATCTTATGGGGGAACTCAACGCAATGGAGACTATTGCTTCCTAAGGAGGGAGGATTGATCTAGGTGGATATCGGTGGCCACCCACCTACTCCATTGGCTCGAAAAACAGTTTTCCACCTTGGCATTTTTTCGACAGTTTTTTTTTTGTTCCAAACTTCTGGGGCCGTTTTGAGGCCCTAAACGACGTTTTTTGGGGATTTGGGGCCCAGGTGCCTAATAGAGGTATTGACCTAAGCCAATAAAAAATTATTCTTCTCGGTTAGACCTTTCCAACGGGATATTGTGCCCCTAAAACAGAAATCGTATGCAAAAGTTACGACCCCGAAAAGTTGATGTACTAACTTACCCAAACGAGGCCCACATGACTTTTGGCGCTTCATCTCCTAGGGTTGGGTTTTTGGATGTCTAGGGTTTTTGACATTCTTGTTTTATTGTAAAAGGCCTTTAGATCCTCATGGTAACCATCCTCTTACGAATGAGCGCAGTCGTCACATCTCTTCTCAGAGATAAGCTGCCACCATTCCAGCAAGCTTGTTTTCCGCTGCATTTTACAGTTTCAGCTTATTTCCTTATTGAATAGAAAACCAATTTTACTATATCTCTGTTATTTTGTGTTAAACATCTTTTACTAATCTATATTCATTTCGTTTATGCTCATAAAATCCGAATCACTTATAAAGAATCAAACATCGGAATTAGTAGAACTACCTAAAAACAAAGTCTCTGTTGGAATCAAATGGTTCTACAAATCTAAATTTAAAGTAGATAGTAGCATTGATAAATATAAGAGAAGATTAGTTGCAAAATGATATTCACAAAAGGAGGGAATTGATTATGTACTTTTGCACCAGTAGCTAAATTGAATACATTTAGACTACTAATTGTCTTAGCTACAAAAAATAAATGGAAAATACATCAGTTAGATGCCAAATTTGTTTTTCTAAATGGTGACTTAAAAGAAGAGGTTTATTTGGTTCAACCTGAAGAGTTTGTAAAGAAGGGATAGAAGCATCTTGTTTGCAGGTTAAAGAAAGCCTTATATGGTTTGAAACAGGGATTGAGATCGTGGTATGTAAAGATTGATTCATTCTTTTATTAGAAAGGTTTTGTGAAAAACAAAAGTGATCCTAACCTATATGTTAAGAAAGATGAAAAAGGAAATGTTTATTTGATATGTTTATATGTGGATGATCTCATTATCACAGGCAGTGCATACAAGTTAATTGAATAAATTAAAAACCAGTTGTCTCAAGAATTTGAAATGAAAGTTCTTGGTGAATTGCATTATTGTTTAGGACTTGAAGTTTGGAGAGAGCCTAGTAAGACACTGATTACATAAAGAAAATTCTTAAAAAGTTCCATATGGGTGATTGTAAGGCAATGCCAACTCCCTTAGAACAAAATGCAAAGTTATACAATGATGATGGAACTATAGAGGCAAATGGTACTTTTTATCGTCAGTTAGTGGGAAGTTTAAACTACCTTACCACTACCAGACCAAACATAGCATACTCAGTTAGTATACTTAGTCAGTTCATGGCTAAGTCTTGTGAAAGCCACTGAAAAGCTGCAAAGAAAGTCTTCCGATACTTGAAAGGAACAATTGGTTTTGGTATTATGTATACTAATAAATATGATATTGAACTGACAGGTTTTTCTTATTTAGATTGGGCAAAAAACCCTGATGACAGAAGGTCTACTTCAGGCTATGCTTTCCATATAAGATCAAGTGTCGTGTCGTGGAGTAGCAAGAAACAACCAACTGTTTTTGTCTTCAACAGAAGCTGAGTACAAAGCCTTGACACATGCTACATGTGAAGTGGTTTGGTTGTGAGAATTCTTGCAAATGTTGAAGAGAAGCAAAACAGACCAACATGCATCAATTGTAATAATCAAGGTGCTATCAAATTGGCACATAATCCAGTATATCATGGATGATCAAAGCACATAGAGCTACAACATCACTTTGTGAGAGAGAAGATTGAATCAAAAGAAATTGATTTGATTTATTGTAATACAAGTGATAATCTGGTTGATATATTTACCAAGCCTCTGGAAAAGTTAAGTTTGAAGTTTTTTGAAGCAAGTTAGGGGTTGTAGAAAATCCATTTCTCCATTAAGGGAGATGTTAGAATAATGTCTAGAATAATGTCAAAATAAAATGTTGTTAATGCATTGTTCTAGGTTTTTTTTACGAGAGTTTAGTTCTAGCTTGTGAGTGGTTTGAGATCCACAATTTTAGGAGTTTGTTCTAAGTCTGTTGTTGAGCTTTCAAGCTATAAATGTAATCAATCTTTGATGATGAATTCAAGTTCGATGAGCCCCATCTCACTTACAATTGAGAGATTTGTTGTGTTATATTACTATATTCTTTATCTTGAATACCCCATATAAGTCTATGAATACCCCATTGGCATAAAGTGATAATATATAAAGTATTGGTGAGTAATTTCTGATATCTTAAATTAAAATCTTTTTAAAACTCTATTTTATCCAAATATATAAGTCTCTTTGAATTTCTTCTTGTGAATACCCCATATAAGTCTGTCTGGATTTCTTCTCATACTCTGAATACCCCTATAAGTCCCATAAGTCTGTCTAGATTTCTTCTCATACTGTGAATACCCCATATAAGTCTGTGAATACCCCAACCCAATGACATAAAGATGATTTTTAATACTGTGAATACCCCATATAAGTCTCTGAATACCCCAATGGCATACCCCATATAAGTCTCTGAATACTCCAATGGCATAAAGATGATAATATATAAAGTATAAGTGGTTTGTGATATCTTATATTAAAATATTTTTTAAATTTTATTTTATTTTTGTTGAATATACAAGGAATTTCACTATGGTGAATATATAGAGAATTATTTCAAATAAAGACTTCCTTCCCATTCATTGAATATACAAGTAAAGATTTCACACTGTTGAATATATAAAGATTTCACATTGAATGGTGAATATATAGAGAATAAGTAGAGAAACAAAAATATTAAGGTCATGTCCAAGTCAGATACCAAATTGGTGTATGAGACCCCTCTTTCAATGATTTCTTTCAATGATTTCACTAATAAAGTTTATGTAGATATATATACCCTACCCCATCTGGATATATTACCACATACCCTACACCTCTAGATATATTTTGAATGGTAAATATATAAAGGATAAAAAAACACAAACTATAAAGCTTTAAAAGCAGGACTTGAAATGGGTTAATGAAATTCCTCTTCGCCAGCAGAGTAGCAAATGTTCGAATAATTTTCTCTGCACAGGGAGATCACTGTGTTTACTCCATAGAAATAAAACTATCAACGAACGTATTCATCATATATAACCCCACACAGAAATATATGTGCTTCAAAGTGATGGATATAATATATTAATACGAGTACAAAAAGCTATAACAGCGATCTGTTAAATACATAAATAAAGACCGAGGAAAATAACAATATTTTCTGTCAAGTTCATTCATTTGCAGCATATCCACACCGACATATATCGCGTAATGATTTTAATTCAAGAAAATAATAGCATAACCATGTAGCATATCAAAACAGCGCCTAAGCTTGTGCAGGAAGGGTTGCTTCTGTAGTAGTAGCAGCAGCTGCTAGGGCTGCAACTTTTCTTTCAAGATCATCTTTCTTTGCACCCACAACCTTATCAACAGCCTTTCCATCCTTGATAAAGATAAATGTAGGCATGGCCTCCACATCCCACTCTTGAGCGACATCCTGCAAAATCATATATTGAGGCATGTTTTCATTAATCTACTCTATGTTGATTAATCTGATTCATTTAAGCCCGGTAAAATTCGCTTAAAGATACTATGAATAAACTTGTCAAAGAGAAAATCTCCCTGAGAACAAATTTACTATTTCAAATATCTATGTTGAACCAGTCGTTCATGATTAGATGACTGTACCCTCAATTCGTCCACATCGACCTTCAAGAAAAATATTTCTGGGAACTTCTTTGACAGCTCAACAAACACTGGACCTATGACTCGACAAGGTCCACACCACGTTGCAGTGAAATCTACTGCCACCTGAACACAACAAATGATATGCACCGTTTTCAGAAGCCCGAAAAAAGATAACAGGACTTGGGCCGGCAATAATCAGCAAACCAAATAAGTCACATGTAATTTCTACAAACGCTCTGAATACAGCAAATGATAAACACTATTCTCAGACGTCCAAATAAAGATATCAGGACTTAGACCGGCAGTAATCATTCACAAAATAGAACACATTTAATTTCTACAAAGAAAATAAACACTCAGATTGGGGCTATTTAGGAAAAAGACTAGAGCATTATTTTACTGAGAACTCCTAACAAGAATTCACAAAATGTATTAGACATTTGTCAAAATCTGTTCACACTTTAATGAAATGATGAAAATCACACATACATAAACCCCATAACTATCTGGATTAATTTCTGCTCACTGGCGCCAGCAATGTCTATGGCACTAAACCGGGCTTAGATGACAGCCCATTCCCATAAAACCAATATATTTTCCTTTATGATAGAAAGCCACAATTATCTCTAATCGATAAGCAGGGGATCCTTGAGTTACAAGAGAGAGAAATTTGAATGAAACAATTGATGTTTGAAAAGAAACAAAAGAAAACTTGTGAGTTGCACATGCAGACTTCCCAAGCCACAAAGGATATCTCTATTTCCTAAGGTAGTTCGAGCAAAATCTAGGTACACGAAGGAGAGAACGGTCTCTTCAGTTGATAAGCAGATGACTCTTATGTCACAAAAGGAGAAATTTGAATGAAACATTTGATGTCTGAAAAGAAACAAAAGAAAACTTGCAAGTAGCCTATGCAGATTTCCCAAGCCCCAAAAAGAAAGTGGGTGACTGATAAGCACAGAGTTACATTTGAACTCTGAGCTTCCCCACTAACAAATCTTTGTAACCCACCACCCCTTGAATAACAACAACTTGGGTGGATGAATAGATCTGCTCCCTGTATGCATCATTAACGAAGCCCCCCATTCACACATTGCCTCGTGATAGGCTAGTTCTATCCCTTGAATACAAGGGATCTAAATCTCAAATTATTATTCATACAGGCAAAACCTGAAAATGAAACAATAAAAAAAATTCAAATATCACTTTATTTATCTTGTAATTTTAAGAATATATATCTTTCCTCTTAAAAAATAATGTTTCAAAGTGTGGATTTCAATCTCCAGCACCGCCCTCAAGCCACACTTTGATTCAGGCCTCCTAGCCACTCCGAATCAACCTCAATACCTGTCCATGGTACCTAATTGAAAAAATTGTTTCTCATGATAAAGCGTAGCTATTGCCCCTGAATATAAGAGATCGTAAACAGAAATCATCGCAGAATCTGGGGAAGGCCGAAAGGCTTACAATGGCCAAGCCCTTATTTTTACCCTCAAAATATAATGTGCAAACACACACAAACCCTACTAAACACCGACGCATATGTTTTATGCATCAAGAACCCCAATCGCCCTTCATCAAATTCAACTAACTGTAGATCTAAACAGCCCCCAACAAAATCAACTACTTGTATACCTAATCTAAAACGCTATCCCCTTTATATATCAAACTTCACATCAACAAAGTATTTTTTCCAAAATGCCATCCCCTTTATATATCAGAATTCACTTCAACAAAGTATTTTTTCGAAAACCTGAAACGCCCTTTGTAAACTCGTTCTGTATACATCAGCAGAGTCTCTTTTCTGCTCTAACACAGACCTTTATCAGTGGGGTGAGATCGGAAGAGC
>CBVK0100262201.1:0-10079 GCA_900067695.1 Picea abies
TATTGTTAGGAAAATATATATCGATAAAAAAATTTGAAATTATAAAACACACACATATATAAATAACTTGTATTTAAAAATTTAATAAATTAATTTTATTTTGCAAAACAAATTAAAAAAGTAACCGGTGCGCCTAAAACAAAACATATGCCCTACCCACGATGCTCTATATACGAAAAACCACACCCCCATGAGATGTTCTACCTAACAAGCACTGGGGTGACACGTTTCTTGGTGCACCACCACATATTTTAGTGGTGTGTCCCATAAGATGCATTTCATCATTAAATTGTGAAATAACCATCCTCGTGTTGTGCTCTTTACAATACCAGTGCATTTTTTCTACCTAAAGGCACCGCTAGGTTAATTTTTTTCATTACAACTTAAGTGATGAGATGTGTTAATATGAACGCACCAGTGCTACCATTTATTTGTAGCACTGAAATTACCATTTGTGGTATGTTGGATTGTGTAGAGCATCGGTAATGGGGCATCCAATGAAATGCCCTGACACGTGAAATCATACAATATTTTCTCAGTGCAATTCTTTTAATCGCACCGGTTCATTTTGTTAACAAATATGCCCCACGATTCTAATATTTATAGAGTAAAAAATTACCAATGCACTTTGTTAAATGGAAAGCACCGGTGTGCCAGTTTTACCAGAGCACCGACATGATGTCTAGCGGTGTGTTGAATTACTAACTCACCGCTAACGGGGCCTTACAAAAGATGAAACACAATGCTTATTTTTCAAAACCTATCATGGTGCATACGTTTAGAATTTATGCAATGATTCTCCATGCTTATTGTCACACCACCATGTATTTCAAAAATGCATCTAATAAGTCACACCGCTCTAATAGATTTTGAAAAGTTCATCTCGGTTTCATTCTCTTTACAACATCGGTGCATTTGTTGGACATATAGGAATCACTAGGTTAAATTTCTTTATCGCAACTGAAGCATTGTGATGTGTTACTATTAACAAATCATTTATATCGTGATGTTGGACCATCGATGTTTTTTTAGCAGCAGGTTGTAAAGGATAGAGCACCAGGAACTAGGTGTGCAATGAGATGCCAAGTTATGCCAACTCAATCAATATTTGTCCCGATGCGGTTCTGTAAACAACACTGGTGCATTTGGTTAAAATGGTTACACCTCTACATTAAATTTTATATATCATTAAGTTAGCGGTGTGGTTAATTAAGTGAAATGTACCAGGGTGGGTTGAAGCCAATTGTGTGTCGATTGTAGAGTGTTCCAAAGGATGCATTGTTTTGTTTTTAAAATTTATCACAGTGCTCGTTCTTGAACGAAACCGGTGCATACAATTTATATTAGATGCACCGATGCTGGTTCTTGTTGTGAATTTAACACAACACACACTGCTTTGGGGTGAGCAGAAGCATTTAGGTGCACTGTGCATAATTGAAAAAATAAAAATAAAAAATGAAAATTTCAAGCTATATTCAAATTTTAATTGGAGGAAAAGGCAAAGAGGAAGGTAATAAACAATTTACCTAGGCTCTTATGTTCCGAGGAGGCATGGTTTCATAGTTGCAAGGAAACGAAAATTCGTGGTAATTTCCAAAATTTGGAAATACCTGGAATCTAATAATGGAGCTAGCCATGTCGCTATAGAGCACATGAAATAATGCATCTTTGGAAGGAGGGTGACCAATGATGTTTTCTTGAGAGTTTGGAAGCACATAATGAACTGTAACAATCAAAATCGGCTTGGTAATTTTTTTTATTTACCCTACCACAGTGCAACTAACGAAAATTATGTGCACTTGTGCGTAAAGTTCAACAACACCGATGAGTGTTATTTTTATTATAATGTATGATGGTACTTTTGAACATTGAAGCACTTATGCTTTATTGTTTATGTGCACACCAGTGCATATGTACCTTAAAGGTGCATGGGTAAAACACATATGAAAAAACCTTCAATTGTTCACCTCCACTAATAACATCCGCTATAAACATTGATGATGCATTTGAATATTTAAGAGTTGGTGCATTATGTTTTAGGTGAGCACCGATGAGTATTGATATTAAAAGCACATCGATAAAAAAAAAATTCAAAAATATTCATCTTCCTGCCTCCACTATAAATAGTGATACATAATTGGATCTCGGGACCAAAATGGGTCTAGGAAGGCCTAAAAATCAAAGTGCTAAGAATGGCTTCCAAATGGATGTGTGCATAGGCCTCATTGATACGAACCCAATGCAACTTGAACAGGCTCAAACAAACATCATATGCTCAAGATAACGTGGTCTGTTCATTTGGCCAAACATGCAAAAAAATGTTAACTGTAAAGTTCGTACAATGCAATGTGGCAACTAACTATACATGTTGTATGATTGTACAACTGAAGTGGCATGGTAAAGTGGATGCTGACGTGGACAGGTATAGGTGGAATAATTTGGGAGTGACACATGTCACCACTACAAGGGTGACACATGGCATGTACGTACGACATGAGGTAGGTACAATGGCATGTGACGTGATAGACACGTGGTTGAAAAATGTGGATGAATCAAGCATTGACACGTGGCAATACTATTGGTGTATGGTATAGTGTCATGTGGCCTAGAAATGGGATGCCACATGGAACCCATTCATTGGTTAATGTTATTTCAAAATTTTTGGACTCTACGATATTTGAACCCGTGACCTCTAGGCAGGGGGGAAGATCTTTGGCAGGGCCAGGATAGCCAGCCCGCCCATGGTGTCACTTGTTAAAACATAGCATAAAACTACTATTTAAGTTGCATATGATGGATATTTTGGAGGAAAAGGGTTGGGGCCTAGCCCCAACCCTCAGAAATATGACCATTGTATATGACCCTATCCTCCATGTATTGGCATGTGTTTTTGAAAGACGTTTGGTCCAGCCCCCTATCCTATGGAGATACTATATGCCCAGTCCTATATCGATAGAGTGGACAATAAGGGGTTATCCCCAGTTGTTCAGGCTAGCCCAACGACTAGGGGGCGTAACCACCATCTTTTGACTCGGGGCTCATCTATACAATTAGCATGTGGAAAGGGGTTAATCCATGCACATACGACCAAGGTCTGAGAGCTAAAGGATAAGGAGCCAATGCATGGAGCTTGGCCACATGGAGCATGCCACATGACCATGAGCCCTAGAAAAAGGGTTTGTATCCATAGTTTATGCAAATGGTGGGTTTTTGACATTATATTAAGATGTTTAATGATTTATTGAGCAATTTTAGATATTTTTGGTCATTTTTGGGGGATATTGGGCCCTTTTTAAGGCCAAATCTTGGGGAGACGTTGGGAGGTTTTTACCCACTCCTAGTCTATAAAAAATAGAGGTTCTTGAAGACATGGAGGAGGTTCAAAACAAGTACATGATGAATATTTTCCAAGTCAAATCCATTTTTATGCAAGGAAGCCATTGAGGAGAGCACCTTTGCCGACCATTTTCGGGAGCTTTGTTCATCTGATTTCAATGCCATCTGTTTTGTTGGGTTCTAGAGATCTGGTAGAACAAGACCAGATCAGTTTTTAATCCTTTTGGCACTAATGTGATTTACTTTTAAATCTTTGAACAAAAATAATAAATCATCACCCACTGAGACAAAGGCCTGGAGATGTAGGCGAGATTTTCGAACTCCGTTATCACTTTGGTGTTTTATGGTTTGTTGTTCTCATACTTATGTTCAGATCTGTATATTTCTTTATGGATATTATGTTTCCTTTATAATTCTTCCTCTTTCCTTTAGTTCCTAAATGGTTTAATAACTCATGCTTAAAACTCAACCATTGTCATTTAAAAGATCTTTTCGGATCAAGTGGTATTAGAGCTAGTTGACGGCTGGTTTTTGAGTTTGCATGATTACTAGTGAAAAGCTACATCATGGTGAAGGCAAGCTTGTTGAAGATAATCCATTGATTGGATTGAGAAAGAAAACTTCTCAAAGTGAGAAGATGGCAGTGGAAGAGGAACTTTTTTCGGATGAGAAAGAGTTTCAAAAAACTTTCTTTGTCATGTCGGAGATGATGAAGGTTTTGTATGATGATTACTTGGAACTGAAAAGACCGAATCTAGGTGAATCTTCAAAGATCAAACGTGAATAAGGAGAGGATCCTCCTCAAATTCCTCCTTCACCTCCTTCTTCACCTCCTTATTCTCCTTCCTCTTCAAGTTCAAGTTCAAAAATCCCCGCAAGAAATGTTCATAAACATAAAAAAGAAATTCCTTTACTAAAACTTGATGTGAAATTTGAATTACCTGTGTATGATGGTGAAGTCAATGCATAGAGACTTGATAATTGGGTCAGACAGATGGAGGTTTACTGCATTTTGCAATAGATCAAGGATGAGGCCACTCAAATCAAATTGGAATCACTTTGTCTTGCAGTCACAACACTCATTTGGTGTAAAATCAAGTTGCAAAATGGCATGCAAAAAGTGGGTAATGTATTTCCATCATGGCAATGTTTTATTTTTGCACTTAGAAAACAAATCTATCCTTTGGGTTATAAAGAGAAAGCTCTAATTGAATGGAAAGATATTAAACTAAGAAAAGGACAAACAATGCAAGAATACATAGATGGATTTTGTAAAATGGCACTGATGTTAGATATTCCTTTACATACCCAAGAAACTCTTATGAAGTACATAGGATGTTTACCTGTACATATTCGAAACATTGTATTTATGTTTGGACCTACTAATCTTGATGAGATTTCAGTTCAAGCAACATACATCAAGGTAGGGAAAACATGAGTTGGTGTATCTGAGGAATCGCCTTCAAGGAAAGAAAACAAAAGGAAGTAAAATGGAAAGAAGAAAAATTTCGTGGAAAGAAAGGAAGAGAAACCATCTTGCAAGCATTGCAAGAAAGAGGGGCATGATGAGGACCATTGTTGACAATTACATCCTGATAAGAGACCAAAGTGGTTCAAAGAAAGGAAAGGGAAGCAAACAGTTGTAGCAACAACATGACCAACAGACTTGGGATCAGATTCATGTGATGAATCAAAAGTCTCATTGGTTGTTTTGAAAGGTAAACTTGGTAATGGATTTTATTCTAGAAGTAGATTGTTTCACATAAGGGTCATAATGAGGCATACAAAGTTCGACACATTAATAGATAGTGGATCTCAATCTAACTTAATTTCATAGGAATTGGTTAAACAGTTGGGATTAAACACTCAGATTCATCATAAGCCTTACACGCTTAAATGGATAAGAAACAACCATAAATTGCACATAACAAAGCAATGCACATAAAATTTGCAATTTCATCTAAATATGTGGATGAGGTAACATGTGATGTGGTTCCACTCAATGAATGTGGAATGGTCTTAGGTAGTCCTTAATTGTATGATTGTAAATAAATCTTCTAAAGGGAAAATAATCAATATCACTTAAATAAAGAAGGTCAAGAATATGTGGTTCATGCTCATCATTTAAAGGAAAATAAATATCTTCAAACTATGGAACAATTAAAAAAGGCAACTCAAGAAAGAAACACACCTATAATTGTTTCAAATCAAGTAATTGATCTTAAGCAAGAACAAGACATGATTGTAGAATGGAAGATCAATCACACTTTGCTTCAAGATAAGATAATGTCGTGCAAGTATTACAAACATATTAGCTCATTTGCAATCATATTTCTGATGTTATCATTAGTAATGTTGTCAACATGGATGATAGTGGCTTCAATAAGATGTGACCGGGTACAAATGGATAACAATACATTGTCAGTTATCATGATTGTTTCACAGTTGATGTTGATGAGACAAGTGCACAGGACAAAGTTCAAAGATAGAGAACAAGTCCGGTGGCCTATCCCGCACTTGATGACTGGTCAGTAACCTTTTGGAGGACCAAAAGTTCTTTAGTGGGGAGGTGTGATCCAGAATTGGATCTCAGGACCAAAATAGGTATAGGAAGGCCTAAAACACAAACTACTCATAATGGCTTCAAAACAGATGTGTGCGTAGGCCTCATAGATAAAAACCCAACGAAACTTGAATAGGATCAAATGGACATCGTATTCTCAAGATATTGCGGTTTGTTCATTTGGCCAAATAGGCAAAACAATGTTGACTGTATAGTTTGTTCAGTGCCATGTGGTAGCTGACTATATAGTCTATACAACTGACATGGTAGGGTACAGTGGATGCTGACATGGATAGGTACAGGTGGATTAATCAAGGAGTGACACATGTCACCATTATAAGGGTGACATGTGGAACGATTGTACAACACATGGCACATCCATATGACATGTGGTTGGTACAGTGGCATGTGACGTGGTAGACACATGGCTGGAGGATTTGAATCCATGACCTTTAGGCAGGGGGGAAGAGCTTTGGTAGGTTCGGGCTAGCCAGCCCACCCGTGGTGTCACTTGTTAAACCATAGCATAAAACTACTATTTAATTTGTATATGTTGGATATCCAGGTAGGAAAGGGATGGGGCCTAGCTCAAGCCCTCGACAATACGGTCGTTGTATATGACCTTGTCCTCCATGTATTGGTGCATGTTTTTGAAAGGTTTTTGGTCCAACTCCCGATCCCATGGAAATACTATATTCCCAGTCCTATATAGATAGTGCAAACAGTAAGGGGTTAGCCTCGATCGATCGAGCTATCCCGCCAACCAGGGGGTGTAACCACTGGCTTGTGACTCGAAACTCATCTATACAATTAGCGTGTGGAAAGGGGTTAATCCATGGCTACATGGGCCAGGCACATATGACTAAGGTCCGAGAGATAATGGATAAGGGGTCAGCGCATGAAACTTTTCCACATGGAGCGTGCCACATGACCAAGAGCCCTAAAAAAAGGGGTTGTGCCCATAGTTTATGAAAATGGTCAGTTTTTGACATTATATTAAGATTTTCAATGATTTATTCAGTAGTTGCAGAGATTTTTGGTCATTTTTGGGGGATATTGGGCCCTTTTTAAGGCCATATCTTAGGGAGAAGTTGGGAGGTTGTTACCCACTCCTAGTCTATAAAAACCAAAGGTTCTTGAATCCATGGAGGAGGTTCATAATAGGTACATGCTGAAGATTTTCCAATCCAAAGCCATTTTTATACAGAGAAGCCATCGAGGAGAGAACCTTTGCGAGCCATTTCTGGGAGTTTAGTTCATCCGATTTTAGTGCCGTCTATTTTTTTGGGTTCTAAAGATCTGGTAGAAAAATACCATATTAGTTTTTAATCCTTTTGGCACTTCTTTGATGTACTTTTAAAGATTTGAACAGAAATAAGAAAGACTCGTCCACTAAGACAAAGGCCCAAAGACATAGGCGATATTGTCGAACTCCATTATCACTTTGGTGTTTTATGGTTTGTTGTTCTCATGCTTATATTTAGATTTGTACATTCATTTATGGATGTTATGTTTCCTTTATAATTATTCCTCTTTCATTCAATTCCTAAATGGTTTAATAATTCATGCTTAAAACTCATCTATTGTTGTTTAAAAGATCTTTTCGAATCAAATAGTGATGGTGCATTTGAACATTTAAGCACGAGTGCATTATGTTTAAGGTGTGCACTAATTCATATATGCCTTAAAGGGTCATTGGTAAAAAACCTCCACAAAAACCTTCAGCCACCTGCCTCCACTATAAATAGCTAAGGGATAAAGTTTTCAGGGAGTTTCCATAAAAAATTTGCTAGAAGGTGTTCTCTTGTAGTGGTTCTAGATGTTGCAACCCCAAAAAATGTCGTTTGATGCCTCAAAATAGCCCTAGAAGGTTCCAAAACCCAATTTTCCAAACTAGGACCTAACACTAAAATGGGTCTTGTGAGCCAATTCCTCCAATTTTTCCACCCAAAAAGTACCAAGATAGATGAAAAATTATATAATAATCCTTTTTGAATCATACCTCCCCATTTAGGGAGGCTTTTGGTTTCCAAAAGTTTTTACTGAATGAGGTGATGAAATTTCTCCTCTACCTTATCCCTAGAGTACCATTTTTCTTTCCCTTGAAGTTTTCCTTTCAACCCAACTTGCCAAAGGTCATGTTGCCCCTGTATTGCAGTTCTGGACTTCCTCTACACAACTGTGTATTTTGCAAACTCTACTTGGGAATCTAGTGCTAAAATGATCTATGGTAGGTAGGGCCTACTTCACCTCTTGATCCAACATGGTAGGCTCATAGAGTTCCAAATTCTCCACATTCACTACTAAGTAAATGCGCATGTATGGAGGTAGATTGAGTTTGTAGGCATTATCTACCACCTCCTCCAATACCTCAAGATGGCCATACTGTATATCCTTGATCTTCTTACCATAATTTGTTGACACAGGAAAAATTCACTTTGTCAACAGCAGGGGTTACCCTTGATGAGAAGTCCCAATTAGACCTGTCACCATTTAGAATAGGGAAACCAACAGAATTTTGGCCCTGCAACCATTTTTGGTTTGGGGTTTATAAGTTAGGGTCCAGTCCACCGCTGGTGATTTGTAATCTAAAGAATGAAATGCAACTAATATAAGATGCATGTGTCTAGGAAAAAATAGGTAACCAAAAAGTAAACATAGAACCAACCATGCCCATGTCAATGGACTGAAAAATAGTTCACATGGAATATAAAAAAGAATATGAATAAATAAATGAAAACACAAAATATTCTAGCATTTAAACAATTATTTACAACCCTATGCCCATGAATTCATAAAACTATCCCCTCAAGAACCAAAATAAGAATGCAACAACTACACATGACAATAGTATAAAATTCAAAGTACATTCTTACACAACCCAAGTGTTGAGAAAAATGTAAAGGAATAGTCTACAATACATCCAACATGAGAATCAGAGTCCTCCAAGAAATAGCTTGGCCAAATGTGCTTATCCTCATTAACAATTTCAATAATAGTACATGAAAGCTCTAAGAGCCAAAATCCCTTTACTCAGATATGTTAGGATATTTAGACACTTAGGAGTTAGTAATATCTACTTGGTCTATCATGTCGTTAGGGAAAAGTGAGTTTTCTAGTGTGTTTCTTTAGTATGCATTAGTATGCATTTGTAATTAGGAAATCCGACGGTCACGATATGTTCCCAACATAGAGTGATCCAATGGTTCATACTCTCCGCGATATTAACGGCCATTGATTCATGGCTTAACATCTGATTGGTCCATGATATCTATTTAAAGAGCATGTAGGGTCATTTTTCGATGATCGATTGTGAGAAACTCTCATGTAAAATCTCTCTATAAAATTTTTCTTTGCATTAATAAACTGATCCAAGTGGCCACGTTGGTTGGGGTTGTGGATGTTTCCCCATAGGGGTTTTACCACGTGAAAACATCAGTGTGTTGATCGTTGATCTAGTTATGTGAGTGGTTATTAAAGGTGTTCATCCTCTGTTGGAATACCTGTGTTGCCGAACATGGTATCAGAGCCTGTTTGAAGACCCACTCCTGTTGTAGATCGAGATCGTGAAGTTGAGTTTCCTCATCTCCACTTTCTATCATTTCTGTACATTTTTGGGCTAAAAGGAATGTTCCATTGCATTTGGAGCATTCATTTTAGTCAGGAACACTTTTCATTTCACTTGAAAAGGTTTCCATTTTCCCAAGATACGACTATTACAGTCAGATCCAAAGGTATAAAGTTTGAATACACATTTTAAAAAAAAATTGCAGAGTAGTATTTTGGTTTTATTTCGATTTTGTTTTATTTATTTTTGGGTTTCTACTCTTTGCCCCGTGCCCTGTGCAATCTCGGAAAATAAAAAACAGATAAGAAAAGGTGCATCTTCCAGGTAAGCTAACTGAGATCTAACCCTTATTGTCATCGAGAAGCGAATTTTTTTTTCTTGTGTGAAAAGAGTTTTTTTTTAGCAAGCTCTCCAAGGTCGTCAACAACAACAACAACAACAACAACACCCCCAATCCTCCTTCTAAACATTACATTCAATCCTCCTTCTGAACATTATAATATGTTTTGCTAGATCATTTGGTTAAAAGTTTCCTTATTAAGTAAGAGGTCTTGAGTTCAATTCTCTCTTTTGTTACCTTTTTTGAAAAAGTTCATGCTAAAATTGTAAAGT
>CBVK0100262202.1:0-12092 GCA_900067695.1 Picea abies
TACTGTGTATGTGTATGTTTGTTCATTTTTTCATTGTTTATTTACTCTGCAGTTATTGGATGATAATGATTCATTGATATAACACTTGGATTATATGGTTAAAAAGGATTAAAATTTTCTATTATTGATTCACCCCCCCTCTAAGTAATCCAAACACATAAAGAATGGTTCTATGAATATGAATGATATGATGGGGGTGATGTTTTCTTTGTGGATGACTCGAAAAATAGAATTGTTGGACGAGGAAGAGTCTGACTGAAACTGCAGGATGGAGGAAAATAACCCACCCATGTGTGTTACACATTCTGGGATTGGAAATAAACCTGATATTTTTCAACAAGATGAGTGATGCAAGATCCCACAATTTATCCCCTCCATTTCCTTTTCCAATCCCTAAAAATAAATGTTCTATAGGTGATTGATACAATGTAAAATATGGATTCATCTAATCATTATCTAGTGATATAACTATCAACAATTTTTTTTTATAAACAAAAATAATGAAAATTCCTAAAATTATCCTAACCATTCACTCAGTTTCCATAAATGGTCAATAATCCATTGCACAATCGAAGTTTTATGCCAAAAGAGGGAATGTTTCTATGTACATTGGCCATTGTATTAACCTCACATCTAATTATTTCCATGATAATAATGAGTAAATGAAATAATCCTAAATTTTTGAATGAATCCAAGGCGTCCAATAAGAAGTTAATGAAATTATGTAAAAATACAATGCTAGGAACAATAAATGCCACAATCCACATTATGTTCCACACAAGTTTAAGGTCGATGAAAAAGGATGTTTGCACTTGAAAAATGAGTTGTTCATAGATCCCCCAGAGGATTATCACACCACTTTGGTATGGCACTTACACCATCACCAAGGATTTGGATGAGAAGCCTTTTGGACTAAATATTTCACCCTTCCTAGGGTTACACCCTATGCTTAATCTACAGCTACTTTGACCATACATTATTATTTTGTTGGAAAACATATATCTATTAGTAGAATTTATCACTATATATATCAACCCTAGTCATATTAAAAAAGATATAGTGGGCTCGATCATATACATGAAGTTCGAGAGAAATTTCAGGAAAAACATACAATTTTTTTTCTAAATAGGGTAGATTCTTCATTGGGACAAGTGATTCACTCGAAACTAGATCCAAAAAAAGTTCCCTCATTTGGTACAATAACATGACAAAATTGACACCATTGTTAAGATAGGAGAAACACTGGTCCAAGTGGCTACCTAGGGTGATCTCTGAAAATAACTTATATTGATAGTTTTTACAGTTTTTGGGTCATGCACTTCAAGTGCATTTTTGGGGTCTTTTTTACATGTCTCCCTAATGTCTGATATTTTGAAGGCCCTAACACTAATTTATTATTATTTTTTTACTTATGGGTAGGTCATATTAGGGTAGGTTACATTATATTCACTTTATATCCTATTTATAATAAAGGATATTCATTTGTATAGGCATATCATCTTTTCTTCTGCATTGAATATATTGTAAAATGAGTTTTCCTCCTCAAATTGGATTACTCATTGTCTATCTTTTGGAGTTTGATTCCTGACATTTATTATCAATGCATACAATCCTAGGTTTTATCTCCCTCAATCAAGACATCGTGGAATTTTCGCTATAGCTTTCTTTTGGGATGATTCAAAAAATGAAATTTTGAGGCTACTGGAGATACATATTGAAGTATTAGTTCATTATACTTTCTAGGATATATTCAGTGGAAGGTAGGGTATGTGAGGAGTCTCGAAATCAATTTCTGAAATCACTTGCCACATCAAATTTTGGTCAGACCTATGTCATTGAAAACAAGACATATTTGAGTACTATAGACCTCAATTTCAGACGAAGAAGGGTCAAAATTTCAGATATACATCAGTACAAAGATCAACAAATAAGACATTCTCAAAATTAAGGTTTTAAAGGTATATCACTTATATATGACATGAATTTTTATTGAAAGTTATATTTTTGGTTATTTGAAATTTGTGATTAAAAAAATAGAGTATTATTATTTTTATAACACATGGCTACAGGTGCTACAAAAATTAAATAACCAAGTAAATCTCCAAAAATATCATCAATAACTCATGAAGAAAATGAGGAGATACATAAGAGGCTATCCGAATTGGAGGACCAAATCGATGCATTAAGTGTTATGCTAATAGCAAGTAATAATGTGGTAAACTCAAAAATAAAAATACAATATATGGAAAAGAGGATGAATGATAATAGGGATCAAATGGAAAATAATATTGATGAAAATATGGATCAAATGAAAAATAATATGGAAGAATTGCAAAATTCGATGTAAACTCTCATACAAACTCTATATGGTGTTTGGGAATAGGCTGGACCATGACATGAAATAGAAAAGGCATTACTATAGATAATCAAAGAGGAGACAAAAAAAAATTGAATACAAAGCTGGTTTCTAAAGAAACTGTTACAACAATTAGGTAGAGTGCATTGTGGCCATAACATCACAATGAATATGAAGCACCTTGATCCACATGATATATGTGTTATATAGATTCTTGGTAATGACCCAAGGGGTTTTCTATTTGTACCCTCAAAATCTATCTAAATTCCATAAAATCAAAAAGATCTTGTCCAAAAATAACCATTGGTTCATCAAATCCACACTGTTGAGTGAACTCGAAAAGGATGATCGAACTGACCATCCATGCATCCAACTTGTAGTTTATCGTTGGGTTAGTTGATCCACCGCCTGACTATCTTCGACCACAGGTCAACTTTATAATCGATAGACATATCAACTACTCAATAGACTAATGTAGATTTATAGTTGATAACCCGACCAACTGTATCCAAATGTAGGTTAATCACCCAATCGAATGAATCAAGGAGAAGGGTGGTGAACCATAAATGCTTGAATTTATAACATGCCTCCATCAACACATGCCTATGGATATTAAGGAGGTGAAATTATGTCATCATGAAACCTCCCTCCCCCCATAGTTTCATCTTCTTGAATCCCAAGCATTGTATGGATCTTGATAAACCTAGCACCAGTTAAAGATTTGGTGAAAATATCAGAAACTCAATCATTTATTCTATAATATTCAAGAGAGGAAATTTTCTCATGAACCAACTATCTCAAAATAGTGAAAATATATCTCAACATGCTTCATATTATTGTTGACAACAATATTGTCAGCAACCTATATAGAACTTTGGTTATCACAATACATTATAGTTGAGGTTTAAATACGAAGGTCAAGTTCATCCAGAACTTGGTGCATCTAGATTGCTTCAACGCCTACTTGAATGGTACAACAATATTCCACTTCTATAGTAGACAAAGAGAATTCCTTCTATTTTTCACATGATGACATGAATGGTCTAGTATTAAAGATAAATACATATCCAAAAGTAGAATTGTGATCTTTACTGTCTCCAGCCCATTTGGATTCGATGAAGTTGACCAAAGAATCTAAACTTAAACAATTTACTTGATACCAAAATGAGTTGCGTCCTTGAGATAACAAACAATTATATTGACTTATTTATAGTGTCTTTCTCTGGGGTCCTACATAAAATGAGAAACCACGCTAACAACAAAGGAAATGTCGGGTCGACTATGAGTAAGATAAATAAGATTGTCGATGCATTGTCGATAGAGGGTAGCATCAACTGTGGGTATGCGACAAGTTCTGGTGAGATTTACTCTAGATTGAAAAGGAGTAGCACATGGATTACAATCAACCATCAGAAAATGAGTCAACAGATCCCTCACATATTTAGAATGAGAAACGAAAAATCCATCACATAGTGGTAATACTTGAACATCTAAAAAATAATGTAGAGCACCAAGATATGATATGTCAAATTAGTCAACAAGTTGTTTCTTCAAATTGAGGATAATATCATTATTATTTCCAATAATGAGTAAGTCATATAAATACATAGAAATAATCAAATTTTCTTTATTGCTATGGAGTACATACAAGCTATGGTTAGATTCATTGAATGTAACTATGAGTTCCTCTTTATGCCTTTTGGGTTAACCAATGGTCCTTGTACTATTCAAAGCCTTATGAACAAAACATTTCAACCCCAACTTAGAAATTTTGTGTTTGTTTCCTTTGATGATATGTTTATCTATAAAAAATGATGGGAATAGCACATTAAACATGCGGATAAGGTCCTACAAAGTTTGGGAAACAACTGATTATATGTAAAAAGGTACAAATGTTCTTTTTGGAAATAAGAAGTAGAGTATTTGGGCCATATTCTTTCAAGGGAAGAGGTTAATGTGGACTCTCAAAATATTGAAGCTATTACAAAATGGCCTATTCCTAAGAACATCATAAATCTAAAAGGATTTTTGTGTCTTATAGGATATTATCGAAAATTTTTTACAAATTATGCATGCATTGTAGACCCACTAGCATATATCTTGAATAAAAATTCATTTGTATGGAAGGAAGAAACTACCTTGTGTTAAGTACATGAATAGATATGAAGATAAATTTCAAAATAAACCCACAATATCAACAATAATAAACC
This sequence comes from Picea abies, assembly GCA_900067695.1. Taxonomy (NCBI): domain Eukaryota; kingdom Viridiplantae; phylum Streptophyta; class Pinopsida; order Pinales; family Pinaceae; genus Picea; species Picea abies. Next base: position 4,567 of record CBVK0100262202.1, read on the forward strand.
AAAAAATTCACCATAACATGAACACAAGAAGTAGACAAACCCTTGAGGTAGGTTAATACCAAATAGTAATCATTAAGGAAGGATAATTGCTCAAGAAATGCTTGATATATTCACAATATTCTTCACTATATTTCATTACATTGATTAATCTTCTTTATATAGCTCTCTCTATCTACTAGGAACCTTCTAGAGAACCTTCACACATTTATTACATCTAACTACCATGGTGGGCCTTTATTAATATAGTGGACCTAGTCCACCTTACTGTTGAGCAACCGAGAGGGGGGGTGAATAAGTTGTTTACCGCGCTTGAACAATTATACTTATTCTTAATTCTTTACAAAGCACTCAATGACAATAACAATGATGCAGGGCAATAAGAAATAGCATATTCAACGTCAGTCACACATAAGAGATACATAGAAACATATTTTCTTGAGGAAACCCATACAGGGTAAAAACCTCTTCTTCTTTATATGATAAGTAATATTTACATTCTTTACATTATCATACATATGACCACCAATTCATAATGAGGCTAAAACTTCTTTTTTGCAAGATGCTACTTGCTGAGAGCACCAACTCTCTATTTTCTCTAGCACCAACTAGAAGGAAACTACAACTCCCTGTGTTCAAGAACCCACTTAAACCTCTGAGGACACCAGTCCTCCCTAGCACCTCCCTACCACCCTGGAATATAAATATTTTCTAATGAAACTTATCATACTGATACAATATTTATCATGGGCTTACTAGGCTTATCACTATTCAGCTATGCTGCTCTACTCTTCTGAATCAATGTCTCTCTATCTGCTTCTTATTTGGATTTCTGATCTTCTGTTTTTCTCTACAACAGAATCTCATCCTTATGTTAGTGTCTCACTGTCTTGTTGTACACCTCCCTTGCACTTTTTGTGCTTCTGCCTTTTATTCTCTATGCACCATGTCTATTCGATCCACCATTCCTCTTCTTTGTATTTCAGTTGTTGCACACTCCTACTTATATACTCTTGAATCCCTCAGAACAACAACCACCCCTCTCTTCTTTGTTTTACATACTTATATTCTTTGTGGGACTTTTGCATGCTCTCTGTCCATGCTTTTACATGCTCTCTCTATGTCGAGTGCTCTGACTGATCATAATTACCACTCTTCATCTTCTCTGGTAGTTAGATCCATGTGTCCATCATCACTGGGTGTTAAGATGAGATTCCTTAGCCTCTCCAATAGCTGAGACTCTTTCTCTTCTCCGTCATAGTCAAGCTCACCCTTTTTTGTTGCAGTTACAGACTTCAATGCTCATCCATCTATCAATTGCCTCCACGAACAGTCTTCATTCCACTGGCAGATTCCTTGAGACTCTTTAGTTCCTCTAGAAATCACACAGAAGTCTCTTCGAGTCCTCTGGTAGAAACCATCAGTGGTTTCTAGCAGTTACAGTGTGAACCTTGAAATAGAACCCAACTATGGTAGCTCCTTCCACTTACGTGACCACTGGCGGTGACCATCGACTACATAGACATCTCACTATTTCAGCATTTCGGCATTTGTGCGATCAAGTGTCACAACACTCCCAGTCATGATCCCCGAAATGGAGCTTGGTTACACTATCTCTTTCCTCCATCTTCCCCATATGTGACCACTGGCTGTGACCACAGCCTTATTTGAAACTTCATTTTGTAATTTCACGTTTCTGCAATTCGACATTTTGGCACTTCTGTTTTGAAGTGTTTCACGTCTTCAACTTCCGGTATCTGTGACTCCGAAATGGATTTATATCAATGATTTGGTATTTCATGATTTATCATTTCGGCAATTTGACATTCCTATGGTAGAGTTTCTTGACGTTGTATGTCCTGGTCCCCAAAACTCTGAAATGGAGCTTGTCGGTTCGAGCTCTTCTCTACAACTCTTCTATCTTTAGATTAATGGTCCACAATATGTGGTGATCAGATGACTATCCTCTGACTCGGGACTTCATCCTTCGAGACTTTTGGGGAGTGATAATGATCAAACTCCTGAAGCAAAAACTCCTGGAGTGAGGTCAGTCTTACATCACTCGATGACGTGTCATGACCTGAGTGGTTTCCACGTGTCACTCAGAATTGTGAATTCTAGTGGTCTGAAATGCCAAAACAACTTGACACTTGTTGTTGTCTGATTGTGCCACGTGTCATGATCTTCCACCTTTCCTTTCTGACGTGGTCTGCCACATTCACCTTCTGGATCTGTCGGCCAATATCATTTCACAATTTCGCATATCATGATTTCAACATTCTTGATGTGAAAGTTCTCAAGACCTTCAAATCCTGATCTGCGAAACTCCAAAATGGAGTCAGGTCAGATTTTTATCTTTTTGCACTTCGCAACTTTGGGACTCCTATGAGGAATCTCGACACTTGACTTCTCCATATCCCGGTATCTGAAACTCCCTAATGAAGTTGGATCAATGGTCTAGATCAAACCTTGATCTGATGGCTAAGGTTATTTCATGATTTCGCAACTTCGGGACTCCTATAGTGAGATTCCTTGACATCTCTATCTCCTGGTATCCGAAATCTCAGTATCTGAAATATCAGTATCCAATACTCTGAAATGGTGTCTGATTAACATCACACCGATCTTGTTATTCAATCATTGTTGCGCTGCTAGTCTTCCTTTCCTTCTTGTTTTCCATCAAATGAACAAGCACACCTTCACACTGCGTTCGACTCTGCGTTAATGCCTCCTAAGATTACTTTGTTCATGTTTTTCCATCGATGCATACTCTGATCTTGCCATCAATGACAAGCATACATGCCTATAAACATGCCAACAATCTCCCCCTTTGGCATTGATGGAAACCCTGAATGACTACACTAATCTGTTTGGACCTCCAACTGTAGGGTCCAGTCCGGACCACTTATTTTCTCCCCCTTTTACATCAATGTCAAAGAAAACATGCTCCCCCTGAGCTGTTGCAGTATTTTTAGGAGGTATCAGCTATTCAATCAATACAAAACTCCCCCTAATAGAATGGACTCTCTTAGGTGTGAGATGGGATGACACCCAACTTTTGTCAAAGATATTCAAATGGTATCTTGGCTAGGGGTTTAGTAAATATGTCTGCAATTTTTTTTGTGGTTGAAATGTAATGGACCTGAACAACTTGATTAGTGACCTACTCTCTTAGAAAATGGTATTTTATGGGAATATGCTTGGTCTTGGAGTGGAATACAAGATTCTTGGACACACTGATGGCACTAGTGTTATCACAATGAATTGGAACCAGTGCAATGCATTTTACCTCCAAGTCTGCAAGTGTCTGAATCATCCATAATACCTGAGTGCAACAGGTAGCAACAACAATGTACTCTGCCTTTGTAGTCGAAAAATAAATGGAACTTTTCTTTTTACTAATCCATGCTACTAATGAGTCACCGAAGAAGAATGATCCTCCACTGGTGCTTTTTCTCTCATCAACACAGTTTGCCCAATCTACATCTAAATAAGAAGTTAATTGAAAATTATGATTTTTGGGATACCACAGTCCATAAGTCATTGTTTCTTTCAAATACCTGAATATCCTTTTGATAGCTAGTAAATGACTCTGTTTAGGTGAATACTGATATCTTCCAACCATTCCTACAACATGCATTATGTCTAGGTGAGATGTTGTGATGTACAACTCATTGACCTATATGAACTCTGATCAACATCAGGTGAGTCAGCATCCTTGCTTAATTTGGAGCCAGTAACCATAGGTGTGCCCACAGGTTTAGAATCTTCCATTTGAAACCTTTTCAACATTTCTCTTAGATATTTTTCTTAAGAAATGGACATCCCTTCAGACCTCTAAGTAATTTGCAGACCAAGAAAAAATGACAGTTCACCTATCATACAAATTTCAAACTCAGACTCCATGGAAAAAGAAAACCATTTTACCAATGAATCCTTATTACATCCAAAGATGATGTCATCTACTTAGACCAACACAATTTGCAAATCATCACCCTCTATTTTGATATATAGGTTGTTGTCAACTGTTCCTCTCTTAAACCCTTTGTCTTTGAGATATGTATCTAGTCTATGATACCAGGCACGAGGAACTTGTTTTAATCCATATAAAGATTTATTTATCTTGCATACTAAGTCAGGGTTATCAGACAGTTCGAAACCCTCTGGTTTCTCCATATAGACTTCTTCATTTAAATATCCATTTAGAAATGTTGACTTGACATCCATTTGATAGGCATTAAACCTTTTATGACAAGCATAGGAAAGAAATATTTTGATAGCTTCCAACCTTGCTATGGGCACAAATGTTTCATCAAAATCTAGTCCTTCTATTTGAGCATAGAATTTATAGACCAATCTTGCTTTGTTCCTAACAACTTGTCCTTGCTCATTCAACTTATTCTTAAAGGTCCATTTGGAACCAATGATATTTTTACCTTCCAGTCTTTGAACCATCTCCCACATATTGTTTTTCTCAATCTGATAAAGTTTGTCATTCATTGCTTTAATCCAATGTTCATCTTTGCTAGCTTCATTAAAATTCTTGGATTCTAGCATGGATATGAAAGCTATATGTGATTGTTCGGTGTTTTTGATTAGCTTTCTCCTGGTTTGTACACCTTTGTCTTTTTCACCAATTATCTAAATTGCAGGATGATTCTTTTGAGTGATTCTGGAGGAGGAATTTGATGTTGTCTGCCGATTTGAGTCTGTTTGAGTGTCTGTGTCTTCATTTGATTCAGATTCTTCATTTTCTAATTATTGGACCTGTTCATCTTTATCTCTAGCTCTGTCTTCTGTAGAAGACTCATTTCTGTACACCTCTCTTGCTGGGATTCATTCATCGACTTTCACGTCAATACAGTCAACCATTTTATGCAACATCTTAGTATAGCACTTGTATCCTTTACTATTTGTAGAATACGCTAAGAATATACCTTCATCAGCTTTGTCATCAGATTTGTCGAGGTTCTCGTCATTATTCTTTATGTAGCATTTACTCCCAAAGACTTTGAAGTGTTTAATTGAAGCAGGTCTTTGAAACTACAGTTCATAAGGTGTCTTGTCACTTTGTGATCTGAGGTGAGCTTTGTTAAGAACATGGACTACTGTGTGTATTGCTTCTACCCAGTAGGTTTGTCCAATGTTCTTCTCATTCATCATTGACCTGGCCATTTCTTGTACTATTTTGTTTTGCCTCTCAACAACTCCATTTTGTTGTGGAGTTCTTGGGATTGTGTATTCTCTCTTGATCCCATGCTTATCGTAGAATTCCTTGAAGTCTCTTGACATAAAATCTACTCCCTAGTCTGATCTTACTACCTTTAACCTCTTGCATGTTTGAGTCTCAATTAAAGCCTTCAATATCTTAAATTTCTCAAATGCTTCAGCCTTTTCCTTGAGAAAGGAAACCCAAGTAAGTCTGGAGTAATCATCAATAATTAGCATGAAGTAGTTTTCTTTCCCTGTGCCTTCCTATCTTGATGGTTCACATAAATCCATATGAACTAGTTGGAGTGGTTTCTTTGTTGAAGTAAAGCTCTTGGACTTAAACTGTGCCCTGTTTTGCTTCCCTACTTGATATGGTTTACACATTGAATCTTGGGGCTTTGATATTTTAGGAAGATCTTTTACTGCCTCGAGTTTTTTGAGTTTGATTAAGTGGTTAGAATTTAGATGTGAAAGTCTCCTATGCCATAACCAACTTTCATCATGTCTTCTTAGATGACATTCTTGTCTATTTTCTTTCAGCACATACACATTATTTTTTGTCCTTATGCCTTTGGCCACCACTTGTCCTGAGGTTATAGATTTTATTTTGCAGTCCTTGGACATGAACACCACTTCACATCCTCTTTCACACATTTGAATTACACTGAGCAGAACATGTTTCAGCCCATCTACAAGTAGAACATCTTGGGATTTTCCTTTTCCATTACTTAAGCTCACCATCCCTTTGCCCTTTATTTTCCCTGGAGCATCATTTCCAAAGGTTATGTTTCCTGATTTTCTTTCACTTAGAGATAGAAACTTGCCTTTGTCTCCCATCATGTGTTTGGATCATCCACTGTCTATATACCAAGGGTTCATTTTTTTTTGAGTAGACAATACTAATCCACACTTGTCACTTTCCTTCTTCTTCCAAAACTTGACATTTTCAACAGGGGATTTCAAATCTGGTTCATAGTTCCTTAACCGACAATCAATAGATTTATGTCCAAAGTTATGACAGGTGTAGCATTCAATCTCATTATTCAATAGGTCAAACTTATTATTGCAGTGTTGTCTACTCACTGACTGTTGATTATTTCTTGGCCTCCTTAGTTGCATGTCCCTCAACTTAATTTGGCAATTTGTAGTCTGTGAAGGACTATTACTTGGTTGTATAATTCTTTGTTGTGGGAAGTATTTATTCCTTTGAAATCTTAATTGCTCATGTCTAAGTCTGAATGAACAATTTATAGCTTTGTGACCAAAATTAGAACAATAGAAACAATAACCATAGAAAAATTCTTTGTACCTAGGAAATGGTTGTATTCTTTGACCAAATCAATTTCTTCCATGCTGAGGACGTCTTTCAGCAGCGAGCACATTATTTCTTTGTTCTACAGATTCAGTCCTGGCACCTTTTTCCTTACTCATCCTGGGCGACTGATTGCCTTTCTTTATTTCTGCAGATTCATTTTTTTTATTGGTTGTACATTTGAAAAACTTGATGGGTTCTTCGTTTCTTGGCTTTCCACTACTTGATCTCTCTTCATAACCCAAACCAATTTTCAGCTTTGGATTCCTTTGCTGATTCAAGATGGTGGCTAATCCTTCTGAGGCTTTGATACTTGACATATTTCGATTATACAAGGCTTGAAACTTCTCCATCTCTTTCCTAGTTTTTACTACTTCTTGTTCTAATGCTTCACATCTTGCCTTCTTTTCTGATAAATGTCGTTTCATAATGTCTTCTATTTTCTTTGCCTCTTCTAATTATACTTTTAGTAGGACAAGTTCTTCATCTGGTTTTTTATTGTCTTTCTCAAACTGTATCAACAATTGTCTTTGCTTTTTGTTCTTGATTCTTAGTCTATCAATCTCTTCTAGTGCACTGATCAGTTCTCCTTCCATGTCAACCACAACTTCTTCTTCATTAACATCACTCCCTATGTTGTTATTATCATAATCCTCTTTGGCCATAAGCATGAAGTCATTTAGTTTATCTTCAATAGAGGAGTCATTGTCTTCATCATCTGAAGAATCATTATCATTGTTTACACAAAGACTTTTCTTCTTAAAGTTATTCTCATTAAAGAAATTTCTGTGTTTGTACTTCTCCTCATAATCACATGTCTAATCCTTTCCTTTGTGGGGATATTTATTTGCAAAATGACATATCCTACCATAGTTGAAACATTTGAAAGGCACTTTACCTCTGTATTTGCCTAATCCCTTCTCCAGTCTCTTCACAAATTCTTCTTCAATTTCATTGGGCTCAGAATCCTCATTCTTGTCTGCTTTAAATGATGCTTCTCTGGAGG
>CBVK0100262203.1:0-11897 GCA_900067695.1 Picea abies
TTCATATGCAGTCAATGTTCCTAGAAGTTGATCAAACTCCAAGGTTTTTACATCATTAAGTTCTTGTATAGCAGAGACCTTCGGGTTGAACCTATCTGGGAGAGATCTCAAGATTTTCTGAACTAAAGAAGGTTCCTCAATTTTTTCACCGAGTGCTTTCATTGCATTTACCATTTCTTCTACTCTCAGAAAGTATTTTCCAATAGTTTCATCTTTATCTATTCAAACTGTATTATGTAGGTTTGAAGCTTGGCGTCCTTCACCTTTTCAATACCTTCATAACTGCTAATGAGTTTGTCCCACATTTCTTTGGCAGTTCCTAGGTGCATAACTTTTACGAATTTTGCTTCTGCAAGCCCACTCAAGATAGCATTCATAGCCTTAGTGTAGAAACTAAATTATAGCTTGTCATCCTTATTAGCTAGTACAATTGGCTTTACATAACCAGTGTCTACCACATCCTAGATGTCTGTACCTAAAGCCATTATGTAGGTTCTCATTCTAACATTCATGAAGGAAATTTTTTTTCCATTGAATAGAGGGGCCTTATTGGTTGAATTTCCTTCATGGCTTGACATGTCTAAGCTCTAGGATCTACCCTTAGATAAAAGGGGCCTGCTTTGATACCAATTGTTCAACAACTAAGAGTGGGGGGGGGGTGAATTAGTTGTTTACCAATCTTGAACAATTATACTTATTTTTAATTCTTTACAAAGCACTCAATGATAATCACAATGATGCAGGGAAATACGCAATAGCATATTCAACATCAGTCACACATATGAGATACATAGAAATATTTTCTTGAGGAAACCCATATAGGGTAAAAACCTCTTCTTCTTTATATGATAAGTAACATTTACATTCTTTACATTATCATACATATGAGAACCAACTCATAATGAGGCTGCAACCTCTGTTTTGCATGCTGCTACTTACTGAGAGCACCAACTCTCTATTTTCTCTAGCACCAACTCCCTGGTTTCTCTAGCACCAACTAGAAGGAAGCACCAACTCCTTGGTTTCTCTAGAACCAACTAGAAGGAAGCTACAACTCCCTATGTTCAAGCACCCACTTGAACCTCTGAGGACACCAGTCCTCCCTAGCACCTCCCTACGACCCTGGAATATAATTCTTTGCTAATGAAACTTAACACAGTGATACAATATTTATCATGGGCTTACTAGGCTTATGATTGTTCTGTTATGTTGCTCTGCTCTCCTGAATCAATGTCTCTCTGTCTACTTCTTCTTGGGATTTCTGATCTTTTGTTTTTCTCTACAAGAGCATCTCAACCTTCTATTACCGTCTCACTGTATTGTTGTACACCTCCCTTTAACTTTCTGTCCTTCTTCCTTTTATGCTCTATGCACCATTCCTCTTCTCTGTATTTCAGTTGCTGCACACTCCTCCTTCTACACTCCTGAATCCATCACAACAACAACCACCCCTCTCTTATTTGTTTTTCATACTTATATTCTCTGTGCGACTTGTGCATGCTCTCTGTCCATGATTTTGCATGCTCTCTCTATGTCAAGTGCTTTGCCTGATCATAATTAGCACTCTTCAGCTTCTTTGGTAGTTAGATCCATGTGTCCATCATCACTGGGTGTTAAGATGAGATTCCTTAGCCTCTCCAATAGTTGAGACTCTTTCTCTTCTCTGTCATAGTTGAGCTCACCCTTTTTTTTTTCATTTACAAACTTCAATGCTCATCCATCTATCAATTGGCTCCATGAACAGTCTTGATTTCACTGGAAGATTCCTTGAGACTCTTCATTTTCTCTAGCAATCACATAGAAGTCTCTTCGAGTCCTCTAGCAGAAACCATTAGTGGTTTCTGCAGTTACAGTGTGAACCTTGAAATAGAGCCCATCTATGCTAGCTCCTTCCACTTACATGACCATCGATGGTGACCAATGGCTTCATAGACATTTCACCATTTCGGCATTTCGACATTTGGCAATTAAAAATTTGTGTGATCAAGTGTAACGACACTCCCAGTCACGATCCCCAAAATGGATCTTGGTTGCACTAGCTCTTTCCTCCATCTTCCCCAAATGTCACCACTGTCTGTGACTACAGCCTTATTCGAAATTTCATTTCATAATTTCATGTTTCAGCAATTTGGCATTTCGACACACCTGTGTTGAAGTGTTTCATTTCTTCAACTCCTGGTATTCGGGACTCTGAAATGGATTTATATCAACAGTTCGGTATTTCAACAATTCACATTTCGGCGATTCGACATTCCTGTGGTAGAGTTTCTTGACGTTCCATTGTGCAGTCCCCAAAACTCCAAAATGGAGCTTGCTAGTTTGAGCTCTTCTCTACAGCTCTTCGATCTCTAGATCAACGACCTGTATTCCTTGGTGATCGGACGACTATCCTTTTCCCTGGGACTTCATCCTTCGGGACTTTGGGGGAGTGATAGTGATAAAACTCCTAAATAAAAAACTCCAAGAGTGAGGTCAGTCTTGCGTCACTCAATGACGTGCCGTGACTCGAGTGGTTGCCACATGTCACTCAGAATTGTGAATTCCAGTGGCCTGAAATGCCAAAACAACTTGACACTTGTTGTTATCAGATTGTGCCCCATGTCATGATCTTCCACCTTTCCTTTCTGATGTGGTTTGCCACAATCACCTTCTGGATCTGTCGGCCCAGATCACTTTGCAATTTCACATATCGCAATTTCAACATTCTTGATGTGAAAGTTCTCGACACCTTCAAATCCTGATCTGTGAAACTCTGAAATGGAGTCAGGTCATTTTTTTGGCTTTTCACACTTTGCAACTTTGGGACTCTTGTGAGGAGTCTCGACACTTGACTTCTCCATCTCCCGATATCCAAAACTCCCTAATGAAGTTGGATCAGTGGTCTAGATCAAACCTCGATCTGACGGCTAAGGTTATTTCTCGATTTCGCAACTTCGGGACTCTTGTAGTGAGAGTCCTTGAAATCTCTATCTCCCGATATCCAATACTCCAAAATGGAGTTTGATTAACATCACATCGATCTTTCCATTCAATCATTGTTGCATTGTTGGTCTTCCTTGCCTGCTTGTTTTCCATCAAATGAATAGGCACACCTTCGCATTGCGTTCAACTCCGCGTTAATTCCTCCTAATCTTACTTTGTTCATGTTTTTCCATCGATGCATACTATGATCTTTCCATCAATGAAAAACATACCTACCTATAAACATGCCAACACTTACATTGAATGACCCCATTCTCATATAATAAATGACTTCCACTAATAATACATATCCACATTCCCATTGGGTACCTCCCTAGGTACCCCATATTACCTCCATAGATATACTACATTTCATCCCCATTCACATGTTTCATCCTCAAAACACGAGAAGAAACCATACAATATGATTGGCTAAGAAATGTAGCCAACTGGTACCAAGTACAACCATCCATCCATACCAATGGAAGTCGAACACGATGTCCATTTTTTCCCTTCCCACTTTGATCTTTCTCTGCATCCTGTCAAGGTTTCCATGTGACTATTTCTGTAGCATAATCTCTTCCCGTAGTGCCGGTAGTCCTCCATGCACCTCTTGATTGGTTTCCTCTCTAGTTCCTTGCTGGTGCATAAATGTGTTGAATCTTACACCCTTTCCTTGATGACTGTTTTTTCTCTATATGATGTGGATGACGATATGCAACAACTATAGGAATTTGTTTTTTTTCCTTCAAATCTACAACACATTGTGCCTTTGATTCAATCACCTACTTAGCTTCTTGACTGTGTCCTTCCTATGGTTTTGCTTCATCTCCTTCTATAGACTCTACCTCTTATTCAAATCTAGACTCAACATTTTTTACCTCTATGGGCCCATCTTTCTTATTAAGAGACACATCCTGCAATGCAATTTTCTTTTTCTTGTATCTCAACTTCAAAAACTTTTTTTGCATATTAATATTAATGGAACCCACTAATTAAGTCCAAGGATATCCCAAAACAATATCCACTTCATCCATATCCATAGAATAAAAATATGAATGCAACACATATTTATTCATGCTAAGCTTCAAATATTTAAAAATTTTAACGTTTTCACCCTCAACCTATGTGTTGTGAATATTCTTTGCAAGAACTTGCAATCTATTAACCAACTGAATATTGATGCAATTTGGTTGGCAACTAGGGTTAATAGAAATAATGACATTTTCTTTATGAATACAACCATGAACTTGTAATATAGATTTTTCACATGAAAATAAACTCTTGGTGATGTATTTATCCTTACTTTTTGTATGATACTACTTGTCTAAAAGTAATTTTTCAAGTGCTTCCTCAAAAGTGACATCCATTCAGAATGGTGAAATGATTGCCACCATATAAGAGCATCATCTTTGAAACCCCAATCTACAAAACATTTCCACTTCCCTTTCCATAATGACTTGTGAGATTGTATAAATTATTCAATACTAGGGCCATCATCTTTTCCAGTAAAAGAAAACATGCTTGGAATAAATCTTCAACAAAAGCTAAAGTTAAAAATAACTTATTGCAAAAAATCGATGCTTTTTACGAAAAAACCTTGAAAAAACTGTTGAATTTTAAATGCTCATAACTTTACTTCCCATACTCTATTTCAGCTGATTTGTTTTTTGAAATTGGGTCTTTTTGCGAGAGGAATTCAAATAACAAATTTGTTTTATCCAAACTATGATCAAAACGTTTTAGATATGAACCTGAAGTGTGTCGCCCTTTTTTTCTAGAAAAAATATGCAAAAAGAGCCAAAGAACTCTCCCTTCTTTTGTTGATGTTTGGACAACATCGGGAATACATTCTCTTAGAATAATAACTAATAATATAATTATTGATTATTAAATATCATATATAATAATTAAATGATAAGAATAAATAGTTATTGATTATTAAAGGGACCCATCAATTGATGGATGGCCACCATATGTTCACTATATATGGAACACTCATCAATGTAATAATATATCGATTATACCTCATATGAAGAAAAACAACATGGCATCAGAGATAGATTGGGCTTGACTCCTTCACAGGAGGTCCCAAGAAAATGAGAGTAGAGTGAAATGTTGGGAGTGTTAAATTTATGGGGTTGTTACAATCTCTATTTACAAAGGCAATTTCATGTGAGAGTGTTGAGAGAAAGAACTCCTTGAACCAAATCCATAATCTATGGAAGTAGTGGATCAGTAAGAGAGGTCGGAAGATCCTTCTTTGATTACATGGTTGCTCATGGAATATATGTCAAAATATGCAATAGTCTTGATGATAAAAATAACATGCTATAGAACAATGGAAATAAATGCCCTGGGAGTTAAACTCAATGACCCACGAGGTAAGTTTACAGAAGAACACATATGCTTTCCAATAGTGCCTCAAAAACATTGTAGCATGAAGATGAGTTAATAATCCAGGGCATCCTGACAAATGAATAGAAGACAGTCTTAGATAATTTAAATATGAGAGGGTTGATGAGCATCTTGTTGCAAATGACGATCAAAACTGTTGAAACCTTGTGTTGTTTGTTCTATTGGCTTTTGTATTTTCATCTTGCTTTCTCATCATAACCACTAACATGTTGATATTGTAAAAATCCTCTAGAAGTTGCAAGAATAGTGCAACTTAAATTACACTATGCAATGCGCAATCGAAACCTTATTGGATCCAAGAGTTCCTAAAGGACTTCATAAGTGCAATTAATATATAGTGTGAAACATGTGACTAACAGTGTGTACTTCTAGACCATGTCTACACATTGCTTCTATATTGGCACTCCATAGAAAAAGGAAAATTGTGTGCTGAAACCCTAGGTACTACCCAAAAGACTAAAAGTTGATCTATCTGGACCTATTGATTGCAATATGGAAGATTTGGAGAGAAGCTGTAACATGCTTCTCTATGATTTGTCTATTGGAAGTTGAGATCATTATTCAAACAGTTTGCAATCATGCATTAGTAAAAGAAGTGATTTTTAGAGACTTAATATGAGATGTGTTCCATCTATTAATACACATTATAGAGCATTGGATAGAGTTGAATGTTTAAGAGAGGCTTGTTTCCAAATATGGTGCAGAGGAAATCTTCATAGGAGGCAGAGACGTTGCCTCTAGGGTTGCTGGAAACCCTAAGACACAACTAAGAAAATGTGTTCTAAGAATTGCCTTTCGAATCACGTATTGTCGAGAAGGGGTGAAACTTCATGACAGATGATCTAAGAGAGAATGTTGATTTTCCATATCATGTGGATGATTTCTAAATATGATGCAAGAGCATTATCAACAAGTGCGAGTGGAGGACAGCTGGATATACACCAACGCACATTTTGAAAGGATTTTGAATTTCAAAGGATGGAACATTAATGTAATATCTAAAAATATGTATTTTAATTTAATATCTTTGGGATTGTAATGCAGATCTTGAGCATTCACTCTCATCTTCCGGTTGTGGAAATTTATTGTAATAAATGTAAAGCAATTGTAGTATTTAATTTTGATAAGATAACTTAAGGTTGTAGGAGGGAAAAACTCAAGAAGACTCCCTTGTATTGTATTGTATTATTATTCTCATTGTAATTAGGATGTAGAGAAAGAGAGCATAGGAGGGAAGAGAAGAACAAAGATTGTAGAAGTTATTTGAGCAGATAGTTGTTGCCATAGAAACCATGTACAAAAGCACTTGAATTGATATAATAATGATTTGACCCAATTTCATGGTGTCTTATGGTTTTCGTATGTATCTATTGAATGATATGTTTACAACTTGCGTATATACTCTGTTATGCATTTTTTTCAATGTTGTCTATGCATGTGATTTCATGTTGAATGTATGAAGTCTGTGAGAGGGAGAGTATAATTTTCAATTGTTTCTCTTTTTGATAATTCCTTCAAGGAGTGCAGTGTCCACAAGCAGTGCGTCGATGGGTTTCTGAGTTTTACCTCAGAAAAAGATTAGGAGAGGTATTGTTGATCTTATACCAGTAGAAGTGCAAGTATAACACATAGTCATGCAGGGTGTGCACAGGCTGAGGAGAGTATTATAATTTTCCAACCCAAGTGAATGGTTGAAGAACTTATTTCCTAAGGAGTGCGCAAAGTTGGAGTTATCAAATAACCAGAGGTTATTTCAGAAACTGTAAGGAGTGCGTACAAGATTCCTTAGAATCCTTGAGTTTGCAACAAGGATCAAGATAAAAAAGGATAGAGACTTGGATAAGTTCAGAGGAAAGATGAGGATTGAATTCACCTCATGGAATTAAGCTCAGGAGGGTCAATGCCAAGTCATTTGACAGGGAGTCATTGAGAATCTCGACAGACGATTGGAATTCCTGAAGGAAGAATACCAATTTTCTATGGACCATCAGATCTAGTAGATCTGCGGGAAGGATAAGGTGGAGTGTCTTTTCAACACTCGTAGGCCTAGGAGAAAGGGTAGCCATCAGATCCATAGGAGCATGAATCATTGATTTGGCGCTCTGAAATATTGTCATTTCGTGAGTCGGAAGAGTGTGGAGGAAGTTGTAAGTCAGAAGTCATGATTCACGAAATCCCAATTCATGAAGGAAGAATCTGGATCGTCTGATCATGAAAAAATGAGGATCATTGATCTGGCGTAACGGTCATCACAAGTTCTCATTTAGGGAGAAGGGGAGAGGGCCACTTCACAAACACTCGATACACGAAATCCCAATGTGCCCAAAAGATGGACCCTATGTCGCAGTCGGAGGTCACATCAGTGGATAAATTAAGGGAGGAGTTAGGGATCGTTATCCCATTTTAGAGTTTCAGGGATCAGAGAAGTCGAGGTGACTCGAAATAGAAGTCCTAGAATAGTGAAACATGAAGCACCTTTGTGTAAGATATTAGTCAGCGTCGGTGGTTGTGTGAAGGGAGCTCACGCCTAGCATTTATTCACACAGGAGGGGTTCGTAAAAGGATACCTATAGTTTATATGTGTTGAAGCGTTCCAACGTGGACCAAGGAGCCATTTCAGCTCAAAGGATTTGAATATCCGTAGACCGGGAGGTCAGTAGACCCTACTGAGGTGGGGTTCTATGTCAAAATCTCCTAATGTGCACGAAGTTGAATAATAAAATGCGATTTGACAAAATAGTTACAACACACAAATGTGTGAAGGGTTGGCACACCTAATTATAAGTAGATCTCCTTTATATTAGATATTATATTATATATGAAAAATAGAGGAGGAGTCACCTCTATCTCTTGAGGGAGTGTTGATGTTTCTTAGTTTCCTAAGACATTAGTTTCATGAGGCAACCTTAATATATCAAGTATTGTCCAAGATGACTTAGAATGATCAATATTTACCTATGTTTCTCCGGGAAAAGGAATCCATGACTTGAGTGTATGTTCAAAACAAAAGTCCTCATAAGAATTTGAGGAACATGATGCCCAA
This sequence comes from Picea abies, assembly GCA_900067695.1. Taxonomy (NCBI): domain Eukaryota; kingdom Viridiplantae; phylum Streptophyta; class Pinopsida; order Pinales; family Pinaceae; genus Picea; species Picea abies. Next base: position 8,423 of record CBVK0100262203.1, read on the forward strand.
GGAGGTCTTCACTAGAATTAAGCCTGACGTTGGACACTTCAATATATCTGAGTGTCCAGTGTACATTTAGGTACCCAAGGAGAAAAGGATCAAGCTAGACTCTTCAGGAAGAAAGGGTACATTTTTTTGGGTACAATGAGTCTTTGAAGGCATACTAGATCTACATCCCTGGTCAGATATAGATTGAGATGAGAAGATATGTTACCTTTGAGGAGGAGGTATCCTTTAAAGAGATCTAGAAGATCTCACATGGACATTGATCAAACTGATCCAACTGATCTTCTTGATCCTATAGCTCTAGTTGATGTTCCCATAGATATTGTAGTAGTTTGGAAGAGACCTACATGGGCTCGTCAGATTCTATAGGAGGGAGAAGGATATGTACCTCCTCGTGGTACCTTCCAAGTGAGAAAGATACCTCAGAGATATTCATGCTATGCCACAACTATGAGCCACATCATTCATTTTGATCATTTCTATTATGAGGAGGCAACTAGTCATCTAGTATGGAGAGATGTCATGATGGAGGAGTATCAATACATCATGAATAATGATGTGTGGGATGTTGTTTAGAGTCTTGAAGGGAAGTCTGTAGTGATTTCCAAATGGATCTACAAGATCAAACATACAATTGACGGGAGCATTGAGAGGCACAAAATGAGATTTGTTTCTAGAGGATTCTCTTAGGTGGAGGGAATAGATTATGAGGAGACATTTTATCATGTTTCTCGATACACTTCTATCCATATGATTATTTCCCTTGCAAAATCCATGGTTTGGAGAGTACATCAGATGGAATTAAATACAACCTTTCTCAATGGAGAGATTGAGGAACAAGTATATATTGAGTAGCCATATAGTTTCACAATACATGAGAAGGAGCCTCATGTGTGCAGGTTGAATAAGGCCTTATATGGAATCAAGTAGGAACCTTGATCTTGGTATGTGAGGATTGATGGACACTTGATGATTTTGGGCTTCAACAAAAATGTTTTTGATCCCAACCTATACTACAATACTGTTAACGGTGAGGCCCTGGTTCTGGTCCTCTACTTTGATGATTTACTCATTACCAGTACAAAGAGCCTTATTACTGAATGCAAGTATGTCTTGGCCCCTTAGTTTGAGATGAAGGACCTTGGTATGATGCACTACTTCTTGGGACTAGAGGTGTGGCAGAGAACTAATGAGATGTTAGGGTCCTAACCCGCACATAGATAGAACAATTTATTCGAATCTAACAAAGGTCAATATTAATAAGGCCTTGCAATAAGATAGAATAAGTCGAATGTAAGAAGACCTAATAGAAGCTTCCACTTCTGGAACGATATTCCTCTAGATGATTCTTTTGATAGACATATTTATTATAAATAGGAGTCAAGGGTATGAGAACCCTAGATTACATATTATTGTAATACATCTCTACTCGAATGGAGGTTGCCCCCTGAAAGAGGCCCATGAACATTACTCTCAAAATCAAAGTGTTATTTTTGTTGTTATTCTTATGTCATTTTAGTGTTATAGTGGTGATTGTTCTAGTTATATTACTTTTATTTTGTCATTTTTAGCATTTTATATCTGTTCTGCATACTTTTTAAATCTGGTATATTACAAGTGGTATTAAAGAACTTTCCTTGGCAGAAATTCTGGGTAATTTTTTTTCCAGAGTAGAGATGTATTCTAACGTCTTTAAGCCACAAAGATCTATCGTTACATGCATAAACCCACAGTTGAGGGATTCATACACTCAAGAAATACAAGTGGTTCTTAAGTGCACATCTGTTAGACACCCTTGTAATCCATGTTGGTATGCCTTTGAGTGGTAGCACATCAAACAACACCTATGTACGGATCAAACTAGATTTCCTGAAGCCCTCTTTAGATAAACTGAGTGGTCACCTAACTGCTATAGTTCCACTGAGAACAACACTCGGGAAGATACTCTCTAGTACCTGGGTAGTCGGGTAGTACGACTAAGGGTAAGGTCTATCCTCCTTAGTTAGTGCCCTGAGATATTGGGCCGAGTAATACTATTGGACCCCACATGTATATTAGACAACTATAGCACAAGGAAAACCCTTGTCTATAGAACCCTTGAATACCTAACCATAGCACAAGGAAAACCCTTGTCTATAGAACCCTTGAATACCTAACCCTTGGGGACAACAACATAAGAAAATTAAAACAGACGAGATCTATTGTCGTGTAACTATGTTCGGGTTTCCAAGTAAATAAACTTTTCTTCTTGGTTAAGCATTTGGGAATTTCATCCCTGTAGTATTCTTCAGACCATAGTATAACTCCGCAGGTGTAAAAAAAAAAAAAAAAAAAAAAAAAAAAAAAAAAAAAAATCTAAATTTTTTTCACCTTTATTTGAGACCTATTCCATTGGATTCATCTCTTCTCTCTTATCACATTCATACATATCATTTTTCGGAAAACGTTTTGACCCTACCCACCCTTTTCAGTTCCCTCGTCCTCATGGCCCATACCTGCAACCAAGACTTGGAAGCTTGCTTCAATACCTTGCAATACAATCTCATCGAGATCCAACAAGAAGTGAAACAAATCAGTGCCAATCTTTCTGCCATTAATACAACCATGCAGTCCCCAATGGAGGAAATCAAACAAGACCTGACAAGCCATCTTGAATATGTCTTTTCATCACTCTACACCAAGATCCATATCCCTATATATAACCCTTCCTCTGACTCACCTCCACATAATGAAGGTGAACATTCCTCTCATTCCCATAACTTTCAACACCATCACTTTCAATGTGACCTACGCCTTCCATGGGTGGATGTGACCAAATTTGATGGCTCAAACCCCACTAGTTGGGTAACCCAAATGGAACTTTATTTCTCTTTATATGACATTACAAATGACTTGGCCAAACTCCGGTATGGTGTTCTCAACTCCGGTATGGTGTTCTCCATCTAGATCAAGAATGTTGGCAATGGTGGAAATGGAGAAAAACTTCCTGTCGAGGCTATATTGCTTGGACACACTTTGTCGCAGAGATTTATGAATGATTTGACACTGACAACAACCATTTGGTTCATTTGACAAAGTTGAAAAAATCAGGAGTAGTGGAACAATTTATAGTTGCGTTTGAGCACCTGTCTTTTCGGACAAAGGGAATGTCTGATGCCTTTTTCTGAGAGTTTTTTATCAGTGGCCTCAAGGATGATATTCAGGCCCATGTCCTCATGGCTCAGCCTCAAATTTGGTTGGAGGATACTAAAAGAGATAAAGAAGAACAACAAGTTGTATCTTCTCAAAACCAAAAACCCGCCTTTAACCCTCACCCTAAACCAGTAAATCCCACTACTTCCTCCGCTCCACTAAATATCCAAAAATTGACCAAGGAGAAAATGGTTGAAAGCCAACTCAAAGGCCTTTGTTATAATTGTTATGACAAATATTTCCTGGGCCACAAGTGTAAGGAACAAAATCTTTTTATGGCCATCTC
>CBVK0100262206.1:0-18213 GCA_900067695.1 Picea abies
TCTCTTAGTCAAGTATTTCTTCTCAAAATACTTCTTGAATTCCCTCCAAGTAACACTTTTCTCTTTAATGTGTTGCACCTGCACAAGTTGATTCCACCACATGGATGCCTTTCCCTTGAGTTGATAGATGGCAATTCTACCCTCTGCATGAGAAGAATAATTATGCAATTGAAAATACTTTCTCATGCCCAACAACCATGTTTCTGCATCTTCATCCTTCTTGTGCTCACCATCAAATGTAGGAGGTTTGATTTTGTTCATTTCTCCTCATAGCTCATCCACCCCAGACCTCTTATGCCTTCTGACAGGGGATGTAATTGAGTTGTTTCCTACTCTCTTATTGGAATGCCTCGAGGAGTGGTGGTGGTGTCTGCTAACACTTCTTGCTCTTTTTTTCTCATCTGCAGGCTTGTGACTTCCAGATTTTCTTGAGCCACTCTCCTTATCCAATTTATTTTTTATTCTGTTCAAGCCCTCCAATAACTTCATGTTGAAGTCATCCCGTTGTTCCTTGGCTGTCATAATCTTTTCATTATCAGCTTTATGGCTCTGGACATCCTTTTGCAAATTTTTAATGGTCTCTACCACATTCATGTTTTCATTCCTTTCATCTCCATGTCCATTGGAGTTTGTTCCTTCAATGACCAAATGAACCTCCATCCCTCTGCTCTCATCTTGCTGGTTGTAATTCCCCTGTGCCTCTTCCATTCCTATGGACTCTGCACTGATCTTGCTCCGATCTAGTTGTTGTTAATTCTGCAAAATGTGCAGTCAACACAACTTATCAGGCTAACTAACTCAACAATTCATGAAAAATATGAACCATTTTGGTTCAATATTTACATCAGAATTATTTATTCTGATTCCCTGGTGTTATCACCATGACAAATTTGTTTTTTACAATAGATGCATGGCACCTCCAGAGATACATCGAGGAAAAAGGTAGTTTATCAAAACCACTTTCACCAAAGTCCCGATGTCACATGTTTTAATATGTCAAAACCACCACTCGTGGGACGAGCGATGGCTAGTCAGAGCACCCTATTTCACTCGTTCTGTACTTCACAGTCATATAATGTCAGGTGAACACTGCCATGTAACGAGCTCAAAAGATAATCATTTGAAATGGATAAGCTGAGCAAGGCAAACAAACGCACTTGTACATAAGTTTGTCTGTGATTCATTATTGGGACTCTATAACTACTAGTTCTCAAGTATGGAGGCATCATCTTATCCATAAATGGAGTAATCTCCAAACTTGCTCGACCTTCTAATCTTTGTAAAAGCATTTCGGTGTCCACAAAATTGAGGTACATGGACAAAGTTATATCTAGTGAGACTGGTAATTCAGGCAACATGGTAGATTTTTCTATGAGTAAGAAGGAAAGGGTAATTGTGCATATATTAGCGACTAAATTTCACATAGAACCTGCTACAGACTCGAAATTGGAAGTCAGGATAAATCCCATTATGAGAGATCTAGTCATCAACAGGCGAGTTGTTCAAAAGAAACAGAGCAAGCGACAGAAGAAAGAAACCATAGCTGAAATGACTGAAAGTGTTGGAGAGGATCAACCGGTCTGGTTAGATACTTTAAATGAGGAGATCGCTAAGATGAAATGAGTCCTCGAATAAAATTAAGTACATTTCAACAATTTTTGGACAGATGGTAGCAGAGGTAAGGGGCCCCAAAGATGATAGACATGTTCTTAAACAACCCCTTTAAAAATAGGATAACTGTTATTTTAAATCATTCCCTTTTGTAACTTGTTTCTATTTTTATAAATATGCAGAATTCCGAGCGTTTTCGAATTCTACAAATAATTTCTCTATATATATGTATTATCTCGAGGAAGAGAAAAGGGAAAAAAGAACTTGCCCTCTGTGTAGGAAGACTTTTTTTGTAATTTTGGAATTAAAATGAATATATAAATGTAGAAGTGGATTTTGGACTGTTTACGACAAGATTCTAACTAGTGGTGATATGAATCTTGTTTTCTTTCATAGTATGCATTTCTTGTAAGCTTAAATTTCACTTTCATCTGTCTGAATCGGAGAAATATAAAACCCATAATTCATCTCTGAGATGCTCTTGGCTTAGCCATTTAGACTATATTTATTTCTTCTCAAAACAATTCTGAATTCATTTTAAATAATGCTTCGACGCGGTTGTGTGCTTCTTTTTCCTCTAATACTATGCAAATTTTCTATTAAACTCAGACTCATCGCCTTAATTAGCCTTTCAAATTATGACTTCATGCACACAAACATTCAACCTGTATGCCCATATTTATCGTGTGCAACACCACCACAAGGTAAATCATGCTTCCGCGCACCTATATCCACTATGTATTTCTTCTTCGTCACGCCAATAACTTGCGCGCACTACTTTTGCATTGCACACCAATATCCACTGCGCACAATTTTGGTTCTTACATTGATACCTATTGTGCACAGTTTCTGTATCACACACTGATATTACACATGCATTTCGCTCTATGCATTGCACCATGCCAATGTTCAATATGCCCCCACTGCACATCATAATCTGCGCGCACCATTGAATACACTGTAGCGAGACAACTTATACTCATACTGTGCACGCACCAACCAAACTCCTATTTGTTTTGCAATACTACGCACATCACGTGCGCCATTACTATGTGTGCGCACACCGCACAATATTAAATTTAGCGCGCACATCCACACACAATATTCTTCCGCGCGGCACCACAATTTACCGTGCGCACCTGCACGCCAACATTTTCCGCATGGTGCCAAAATTTACCACGCGCGCCTGCACGCCATTATTTTTCACGCGATGCCAAATTTAACATGGATGCTCTGTGACTTGAAATTTGACCACTTCGAAATTAATCTTCTATGAATATTCGCTTCAACTGAACCTTTCCGGCCCATCCAGGCTCAATGTTGGAACTGGAGCTCTGATACCATATTGTAATGTCCCTGACCAACCATGGTCGGGCCACGCTACACAAGGGAACAATTTCATTCTCTCACTACAGAGCATACTGTAACATACCCAGTATTCAACTGAGCTATGGCACATAAAATTTTCTCTTCAAGATGCATGCAATTAAAACATATACAGACAACACTCTTGTGGAAGATTTACATATAAAACGTAAACAAACAATTACATTCTGTAAATATATGATTTCATACTGAAATAAAAGTAAACACAGACATGCAACATATACAGGGAAATACCCATAAACATACAGACAGTTATAATCACACATATGATAAACCCATAAAATAGGCATGTAAATAACAATGCAACATGTAAATTTATCACACAATTGGTACTTATCTTGGTAAGAATGTCACCAACTATGTGCAAACCGTCCACGAACCTCCCAGCCTTAGACTACACTGTTCATCACTCTCAACAATGAGTCACCCCCAAGCTGGGACTAAACTCAACCTGGGTAAAGGGATTCCTACCCAGGCTAAAGGCTCATAGACAACAGAAAAGACTCTGTCATGGTGCTCACTCAACTAACATCCTATAACCCCTCATTCCCCACATGTCTGTCCCACCCAGGAAGTGTGCCCCTTCTCTGCTCAACAGTCCTTTGGCTGCCCCACTTCCTTTCTGGGCTTCAGCAACAGGCCGAACAGGAAGTCTCAGAGCACTCTAGCTGCAGTTTAGCACCTTCAGGAAATCAATTCCCAACAATTCTCTCACTCAGAGAATTGCTCACGGGCCTAACGACCCGCCTCTTCTATATCCCACGGGCCTGACAACCCGCTTCTTCAATCCCACTCCCAAGCTAACAACTACCCAACAAATCTGGCTATGGATATAGATCTGGTATAGTGAAATGAATATCTGAAGGATATCTGATTGCGTGAGTGAAAAATGGTCATGGAATCATGGTTGAATGATCGAAGGAATCATGGGAGACATGATGGTAACAATGATGGGGGGCATCCCAAATGAACTAAGTCCCAACGATATGTATGCATGTCCCTGACTTGACACTTGTCATGCTGGAAACTACTTTGGTCCACTTGTCCCCAACTTTAGAACTTAGGATAAAATAATTATCCATACTTTATGTTTTAAGAAATATTAATATAATATTCTTTTTTTGGCTTAAACTCTCTAGCTTAGCCCTTTCCCTTAACTTTTGGCCCTCCCTTTCCCTAACTGGTGGAGTTTAGTCCCCCATCTCTTTTATCGTGGTCGGTCTGCACGCAGCGATGTATTTTATATTAATCATGAGACATATACAAAGTAGGCACACTGGCCTTTAACATCTAGGTGCTCTGGCCTAATTCCAAAACATAAGCATCCCGGCTTATAATAACTGGCTCACCAGCCTATAACACATATCATATACACAAAGGTTTGTTGACCTCAATATTGCGCGCACTTTAGTTACTACACGTGGTATCCAGGAATGTGCACACTACATCATTTTACTGCGCAGTACATGCATGCACTATGCTATGAAAGGTGCATTACAAAATGATGTCAAAACAACTCACCAACCGATAACACATATCATATACACAAAGGCTTGCTAACCTCAATATTGCGCGCAATTTAGTTACTGTGCGTGGTATCCGGGAATGTGCACACTACATCATTTTACTATGCAGTACATGCACGTAGTATGCCATGAAAGGTGCATTACAAAATGATGTCAAAACAACTCACCAGCTTAAGTACACTTGCATTACATTTAAAATTGGGTTTGACCGAGGGATATTACACCTCCAAAGTCCCGAAGCTCAAAAGGCTTAGCTCACTTTTTGTGTAGTGCAGGGTTCCAAGGTCCTGGTCATATGGGACCTTGGCAAGCCCTAAGGGCTACACTCTTAAATCTTATCCAATATTTGGTTAAGGTCGCAGACATGAACCTACGGTCACTTGGGAAAATGGTTTGAAGGAAGCGCCCTCGTCTATATAATTTGAATTCTCCAATCAGGAAAAGGTAATTTTGAGGGATCAACAGGACTTGAGTAGTCCCATAGAGTATGTCATGACTCTATATCTGTGGATTTGGCCCTTGGGAAATCCATTGAGGATTTTCCAACCAATACAGGGGCCAAAGTCTTATGTCCCCAAATTCGGTTAAAATCCCATTGCTAGTGGTTCTCCTTTTCTAAACGAAGGTAGGAAAACACCATCTACAAAATATGATATTCACGCTTTACTTCAAATTTCCCAGGCCGCTAGGCCATCAAAGCCACACATTCTATCATTCAAACAATATAACATATTTTTCCATTATCTAACTCAAGAAGATTCGTATTAAAACAAAACAATCAAGACTATATGAAGCTCAAAGTCATACTTATCTGAAGTTTGGAATTAGTTGGCAACTGCTGAAAGGGGTGCTCTTTTCCATCCAACCATAGGTAGAGTTTTCTCTTTGAGTATTCCTCAATTGGCCACCCCCTAGCTAGATCATGATTCCATGAGATAGATGAAGTTTTCCTTTTTTCTTAGCTACAACAAGGGACAAAGGTTACTCTCCTTTTTCCCATAGGGCCATGGCAGATCAATTTTCTATCCATCAAGAAAGGGAGCTTACTGTGATTTCTCACTCAATCACTGTATCTCTGTTTATCAACTCGATTAGAAAACATTATCCAAGCGCTCATGTACCCAAAAAACATATATTTTTCAGTTCTCCTCAGGAACAGAGAGCCTCACATGCTCTTCTTTTTCTGGAGTGGTCTCTCGACCCAATCATGTGTATCTTCCTCTCTCTTCCCACAATTTTTTTGAATTTTCTTGCATTTTCTAGCAAGATTGCGTGGGCCAGATTAGGAAGTTTGCAGATGGGTACTCTTCCCATCTCTTCATTTACTCTTGAGGAAGACTTCCCATCTACCAACTTTACTGGAAATTAAATTTCCTAGGTTAGAAGATTGTTCTAGGTCTGAGCAATTTATATCCAACAGCATACTGGTCTGGCAAGGTCATCTCAACCATCACTAGTTCCCGTCACCATCCCCTCTCATGCATCATGATCCATACTAGCCACCTCCTTTCAACAATTATGACACAATTTTCCTTTTTTATTTAATAACAATATATATATATATATATATATATATATATATATATATATATATATATACACACACACACACAATACCTTTAATAACAATGTTCATTGTCTTTTCCAAAATTCTCATGATGGGTCTATCCACAATGTTTTATCCAAATATAATTATATTTACAAGTTGGGGGAAACAGGGGTGTTACATCCACTTTGCATGTTGTGAAACTACAAGGAACAACACTTCCACTTTTGCGCGTATCTATGTGGAAATTGAATTCAGTAAAGGATTCCCTGCTGAAGTTATTCTTATTGGTAAAAAATATTCTTGGTCTCAGAAACTAGACTATGAGAGATTTTCCTTGCGTTGCAGATCTTGTTTTGAAACGAAACATCTTGCAACACATTGTCCCAAAGGGCCTAAGAAAAATAGAAATCTTCGGAAATTCACTTGGTGGGTGGGATCTAATGACAACCATCAAGTAATCTCAAAGGATTGTAGACAACCCCCTTAAGTCATCGAAAAGTCGTCTCAGCCCAGATCCTCCCCTTCATCCAACTCCGTTATCTCGAGACATGAGCCCATAATCCATTCAGAAGTCGAAGAAAGAGGCTTCTTCCCCTTAGGTTTCAGATGAGGGACTTCGAATACAGCCTTCCCCTCAATGATCAACTAACTGGGAAGATCAAATGATGATGTTGAGGTATCGAATGAAGAAAAAAGAGAAGCTCCAAATCAAGACAATCTAGGAAATATAGGCATTACAAATACCTCAACCTCTGCAAATGAAGTTTGGAAGGTAGTCGGAAAGAAGAAGAAATCACATGCCACATCATAACCAATGGTAACCCAAAGTCAATCCCGCAAGTGAGCCAAAAAGGAAATATCTTCCCCAACAAGTTAATTTAGATGCAATGTGTCTTTACTTTTATCCTCAAACTCTTTTTCTGAGTGTATTTAGTAAGGTTGTTTTATGTGAAGTTTTCATTTGAGTATTTTAAATAGTGATTAGTAGCTTGTAATAGTGGTTTAATTGAGTCTCAGGATTGGCTTGAATTTTGAAATACTTTGTAGCTCAACGGTTTCTACCGCACCATTTTTGATAATACAAATTTCCTAATTTTTTTGAAAAATAAATATCATCGATATTCTGCAAAATAACTTCTTCTTTTATTCCCCAATGATTTAGCCAAGACTTGGCATCATTATGTTATCCCTGCTTGAGTCGTTGGTGATCTTAACTAGATTATGAAGCAATTTTGGGAAGCCTCTTGTTATGCATGTTGTTTATCTTGTTCTTGTACATTAAGTACCTATAGTTTTGCTCTCAACAGGGGAAAGACACGCTTCAATGAGGACGATAGGATAGGGTGTATTGCCCTTAATTTTGAGATTATAAGTTATAAAATTATTTTGGATATGCTCTATGTTTCTCCAAGATTCTCGAGAGATATTGCATCCCCATGCTTCACAACCATACAAGATAATAGGAGTGACAAGAGTCTCAAAGAGGAGTTTTTCTTATCCTATAGTAAAAGATATGCTAATTTACAATTATTTTCAAGCCCATAATAATTTTTCCACCCTCCATTTATCCTTTTCTCAATGATATAGTTCCAATTGAAATTATGATGAATATCAATTCCAAGATACTTGTACGAAGACACTTCCTCCAAGATATTATTGTCATATACAAAATCATCATAGGTGATCTTGTTGGATTTAATGATCATAATCTTTGTTTTGTCAGTGTTCAATCATACCTGTACTAGAGCACAAGTCCTTGAGGATTCTAAGTTTCTTACTAAGGTCATAGGGATTGTTTGCGATAAGAACAATATCATTGGCATGGAGAAGAAGGATGATTACTATACTAGCAAGAGTTGGTCCAACACAACCTGCGACTTCCAAACAATCTTCTAACTTGTCAATGTAAATATCAAAAAGGGTAGGGGATAGGGGACAACCTTGCTTGACTCCTATATTGCAGTTAATTTCTTCTGATCAACCCTCAGTGCCCCTAAACTTGGAAATAACATTCTCATACAACCTTACCGTAGCAGCTCTCAGACTGGATGAAACTTTTAGCTCTTCTAACATATTCCAAAGTTTGGTCCTAGGCACAGTGTCAAAAGCTTTCCTAAAGTCAATGAAACAACAAAGGATATTGGTTTTATTGTTGTGACACTCCTCTGCAATGATCCTAAGCATGATAAGGTGGTCCACAATTGAATGATAACCTCTAAAACTAGTGACCTTTGGCTCTTTTTTCGTGGCTTTCTAGCCATATGCTTATTTTCTTTTCCAAAATGATTCCATATAGCTTGGATAAAATGGGGCTAATCATAATGGTCCTATAATTAGAGGGATTGTTTTTATCCCCACTTTTAAAAATAGGTACAATGAGGCTTTGAGTCCAAGGTTTAGGGAATCCCTGCTTGAATGCTAAATTGAAGAGCTTGTGTATGTGGGAGATCAAAATAGGTCCTCCAATTTTTAATATTTCAGCTTGGTAGCCCTAGATGTCCTTAGCTTTCCCGTTTGCAAGTCGCTTAACCCCAAACTTTATGTTTTCTATAGAAAAAAACATCATCTTCTATAAAAACTTTTAAAATTTTGTCAATTTTAATAAAATTTTGTAATTGAAAAAGCATTTAAATTTAATAAAATTTTGTAATTGAAAAACCATTTTATTGGAAGTAATGGTTTCTAAAACATTATTCATATTCAATGCAACTTTAAAGATGTTCTCCATAAAATTGATAGGAAAATCTCCTCCTCACTTCAAATTATTAAAAACCTTTTTTTATAATATGTAAACCAAAAAACTGAAACTCTGCACTTAATCTTCTAAGACTAATTTTAATGCACTACTTAATGTTAAATATGAAAAAAAAACATGGCTGACGAACTACCTAATATTAAGTATGACATAAGGAATGAGATCATTAAATTGATAATCTTCTCCCACACCATTAATCCGCCCACGCCGCGCGGAAGGAAAAAGATATCGCACACGCGGAAGAAAATAAAAATGTGCAACAATTCTTGTAATGAACGACTTTTACCCTGTACTCATATACGATAAGGGGCATTCCGAGAATCGAACTCGGGACCTCGCGCACCCAAAGAGAGAATCATACCACTAGACCAAATGCCCTGTGCCATTTTTAAGCCAGAGGTCTCCATTCAACTCATTAATCTCAACTGCTACGATGAATAACGAAGATTTGTATTTCATATTGATAATATGCTCCCAGAGTCGACTCCCTCGCTCTCTCCACATCTTCATCGGACTAAATAATAAATAAGCAAATCCCCTCCATTGGATTTTACTTGGAAAGGGAACTCACTCATTAAACCCTACCTACCAAATATTTTTTTTTAGTTTCTTCTTATTTGAAGGTGGCAAAATTTATTATAGTATATCATAACTTATTTGTTAACTATTGCCAAAAATTATTATAGTCTATCATAACTTATTTGTTAACTATTTGTTAGGACATTCATCACTAAGTGTGATTTACAAATGCTAATTAACTCATCACTATTATTCAAGGAAAACCTTGTTACTCGAAATACATGTTGGCGGTCCATAAAGGGTAGAGTTTCACCATTATCATATATCTTTGGGTTTTGGGTCATTCAAAGAACACAAGCTCTAAGTCAATCAAAAATAGTTCTAGGTTTTACTTCCAAACCAAAAGGCAATTTTAGCTTAGATAGTATCTACAATAAAGCCAATATCTTGTACTTTCTTCGTTGAGACTACAACAATGACGTCGTGTGCTTTCAAGTAGTATATAGCCTTAGTCTCATACATGAAACCAAATACTACCCTCAATTGTAATTTAACAATCAACTCCCTTGCCCTCCACATCTTCATTCAACTAAATAATAAATAAGCAAATCCCATCCATTGAATTTTATTTGGGAAGCGACTTCACCCATTAAACCCTACCTATCAAATTTGGGAAGCGACTTCCCCCATTAAACCCTACCTATCAATTACTTTTTTTTTTTTTTCGAAGGTGGAAAAATCCATTATAATCTATCACAACTCATTTGTCAAATGTTAGGACATCCATCACTAGATGTTATTTGCAAATGCAGACTGACTCATCACTATTATTCAAGGAAAACCACACCACTTGAGATAGCCCATTGGTGGTCCATGAGGGGGTCTAGTTTCACTCATGCCAAATGTCTTTGGGTTTTGGGTCATTCGAAGAAAAAAAACTCTTAGCCAATCGAAAACAATTTTAAGTTTTTCTTCGAGAGCAAAAGGGGATTTCAGCCTAGATAGTATCTACAATAAAGTCAATATCATGTGCTCTAAAGTAGTATATAGCCTTAGTCCCATACATGAAACCAAATACTATCCCCAATTGCAAATTAACCTCTTGCCTAGGAGGGAAATTCTAACGACTACTTATACATCATCTCTATTTACAAACATCAATTCACCAGAATTAAAATGCAACCAAAATTCTGTTTTTAGAGCACTCCCTTCATTTTTATGGCATTATCCTAAGCTCAAAATGGAAGTAATCCCTCTAGCAATATGAACATGAACATAATATTTTTTCTTGTTTCTTTTTATTTATTTATTAAATTAAATGTTATAAGCTTGATAAATTAAGAGAAGTAAATGCATTCTACAACCTCGTATTAAAATAATGTAACGTGTATCCCATTTATCTATCCATAACTTTGATGTCAATATATATCAACTAAATATAATATTTCACACATATTTTGTTGGACACATAATCCTTTGAGGTTTCGTTACTTGTAACAGTAATGTACAAATGAAGCATCATAGGTGATAAGAATAGTCATACATTGGAGAAGATCAATGGTTGCATCTTTGTGTATTTATTGAGCTTCATACTAATGGAATAATCATCCCATGGAGTTATGAATTCTGTCCATTCCTAACCTGATAGTGGTATCAGATCCAACACTAACTCCATCATTTATCCTGGTGTTTCCTTTCCCCTAAGGTGCAAAAAACGCCTCTTGCATGCGTGATTGATTCTCTAGTCTCTTCTCAGTCTGCCTAAATGATTCTTTGGTCTCTTCTCATTCTTCCTAACCGATTCTATGGTCTCTTCTCTGTTTGCCTCGGCTTTGTCCATTAATATTCTAATTTGTGCTCTATCATTTCCTCACGACCAACATTCTGCAAACCCTAAACCTAAATCGTTGGTATCACATGACTCTCTCATACTCATTCCCATTGACTAATAGAATGGAACACTAATCTATTCTCTCACACTACTAATACCCTCACCATCAATTGTTTTTTCTAGTCCGACCGTTCTCGCACTAGTTCGCGGGCTCCAACATTACTAGTTGTTGTTTGGTAAACCCAAAATTCCAAACCGAAGTGTTGCTTGAACGAATACAAACTGTGGTTGCCACAATGCTTGGCTTGATCACTTGGATTGACACGACTGGTATGGTATCATTGTTTAAGCCATTCATCACGTGCTAGGTTATCGACTTATTGCAATTTTAATTGCATTCTGTTGCATGCTAGTCACCTATCATATTGCAAGGTGGCAACATTAAGACATCGCCAAGAAGATAATCTATGTCTATATCTTTCTTTTAAGGGTTCCTAGCTTTCAATGTATCTTTCTCTTACCCGCCTTCATGTATTTTGATGTCCAATAATCATGTGTTTAAGACAAGTCTATCAACAACATTCTTTTGTTGTTCAAAGTTGACAAATCCTTAAGAGGAGACTTGTATCAAGTTTCTGCACATCGTGAGGTCGGGCTTCTTGGGATGGAAATGGTCTTCATTACGTAGAGTCCTTTCTGGTAATGGTATTTATCTTAGATACATTCTTTGTGAGCATCTAAAAAAAAAGACTCCATATTAAATGTGGTATGGCCACATTCCTTCAATGAGGCATCTCAAGATATTTGGTTCCACCTGCTATGCCTTGATTCCTAAGGAACAAAGAAGCAATATTGATGCAAGGAGTCGGAAGTGCATCTTCTTTGGGTACTCAAGTACCAACAAGGGTTATCGTATTTACAATGAGACAAACAAGAAGTTCATCCTTTCAAGAGATGTGATCTTTCTTGAATCCTCCAAGAAAGACAAAATTGTTGAAAGGCAGCTTGATCATCTGGACAAATTCACTCATGTAAAGACATGTCATGAATTTGATGATGAGATTCCACATATTGAAGGGGGGATTTCTATCTAGGTTCAATCTCTGGAATCTTCTTATGAAACACCATCTTCCCCTCGTGGCACTTTTTTGCTATCGGTCTCTCACCCATATTTAGCCTTGGACGAAATTTACCACCCGATTAGGGTTGCATTCCCAAACAACCCAACTCGTTTAAAACGCCTCATGGTGCAGAAGGGTGCCGGCCAGACAAGGATGCCACCCTCTTAGGCGTCTGGGAACATTTCTTTTAATAGTTAATCGACTTCTCATATACTACATTGATTGTCTTTTCTTAAACTAGTGCAAGTGTCCCTTAGTGGTGTTATAACTCCCTTGGTTCCAATCGTTTCCTTCACTATAGTGGTGCAAAATTCCCTTGGTTCCAATTTATTTTTTGTTGGTGCAGTTTCATTGTATTGTTGTGTCATTATAATACCTTGATATTTGTATAAAAATGCATTCTCTCATATCCATTGTTGGGGTGGTGCTAACCGACAAGGAGAACTACATAGAATGGTACAAGAAGATCAAGATCACACTGATCTTCAATGACCCGTGGAAAGGGATTTGTGAAGCACAACATTGCCTTAGAGCAGAAAAATCACTGAAGAAGAAGCAAAATCATAAGAAGAAACCTTGTAATTAAAGACAAAGAGAAACAAACAAAGTAGCATACCTAGGAGAAAACCAACCATTCTGACCTCAAACAAAGAACCTGAACTATGGGAAGATAAAGACCAGAAATAATATGTCATAATCTCCATGATAGTAAGTGAGGAGGTGAGCTATTATATTTCTTCCATAAGTTATTCCTATGGTTCCTTGAAACTATTGAATGAATTTTATGACACACATTATGAACTAGAATTCATACAACTAATGTTGAAGCTCTTCAACCTAAAGTTGAAGAATGATGACCCTATGGCTTTAGCTTCAAAAATCAAATCCATAATGTGTGATGTTCAAACCACTGGAGTGAATATTTATCTCCCTCTCACAGCCTTCATTAAGGCCCTCTACCCTACATATTCTCACTACCTTGAATCACTGCAAGCAAGTTGTCAAATGAAATCCATCACATTTGACAAGCTGGTGGAGAAAGTTGCAAAACATGAGAAAGCCTTTGGAAAGAAGTCAAATCCTTCAACTAGCGAGATCGTTTACCTTGATTAAAAGACAAGAGTAAAAAACATGATTCTTCCATAGGAGAAAGCAGTAGAAGAGGACATGGACATGGAAGAAATAGTTTCAGAGATGGGGGGTAGACACAACCAAAGTAATAGATCCAATCTTCATTGTACTTGTTGCAAAAAGAATGGGTTACATGAAGCAGATAACTGCAATGTTCCATGGGATAAGATAAAAGAAGAAAACCATAATAAGAAAGAGGACAAATGTAAACCTACAGAACCAACAAAAGGTAATCCACCTGAATCTTCCCATTATATTGTTGCTCACTGCAATATAGGAGTAACAAAAGATTTATTTAAGACTGCATGTAGTCCTTGGAAAGATGCATGGTTTCTTGACATAGGTGCAACCTCTCACATGACATTCTGAAGATATTTTTTTGAAGACATCCATGAAAATGTAGATGGCATAGTGTATTTTGCAGACAAGTACAACCTTAAACCATTGAGAATGGGCACCACCAGACTCAAGTTGCCTGGACTCCTGAATTTTCTTCTACATAATGTGCTCTAACTTCCTGAGCTGAAAAGGAGCTTGCTATCCCTTGTGCACATCATACAACAAGGCCACTCTGTTCATATGATCCATGGAAAAGTTGAAATATGAAAGGATTCTGATAACATGCTTGTTATTGCCAAAATGGAAGATGGAAGACTATTGAAGCTGAATGAGACATTTTCCCATACACACAATGTTGCATACCTCTCTAATCACAATGAAGGTATACCATCATATAGTCTTTTGTGGCATGCTATATTTGGTCATATCAATTATGACAGTCTTCATTTATTGACAAAGAATGGTGTTTTTGGTCTGTCTACTATTCCTAGAAAATTGAAGCAATGTGATGCTTGTATCCTTGCACAGCATATAAAACAACCATTCCATGATTATACTTCCACTTTCACTTCCATATTGAATAGGAATTGTGAAGGGTTCACGACACTCGAACTCGACTGCTCTTTTTCAAATCCTTTTCGCGACTCCTTTTCAAATGTATGTTGCACAAATAAAAAATTGTATTCAAGCTAAGAATGAAAACACATGAAGATTTGAACGAAACACTGTCATCAAGAGTATGTTCACCAGGTAGAAAGATTTAATCCTTGCATAAAACGAGTCCAACCAGTCTTTTGTATTGCTATTCTTTCCTCAAAAAATCTGACCTTTACAATATCCAAAAACTAACTATTTAAAAGAGTTGCAGAGGCTCTCATCCTTAGGGGACTGAGACCTCAATCTAAGGAACTGTTCATAAAACAAAATATTAACTTCACTAAGATGCCGGAATTAAACAACAAGAGTGGTTCTTATCACACACAAAAGACCACTCTTGCATCTAATCTAGGAAAATGTTGGACTTAATCAAATAATAAAACTACTATTGTCTCTACGACAGAACTGATGCATGTGCTGGACGAACTGAGTGGCCTAAAAAAGGCCTCGGAGTGACAGAGAATATCTCTATGTTGAATGACGACATGTCTGCGAGCTGTTGGAGGCCACTAGAGATGATCAACTGCATGATCAGAGTCTGCTGAAGTGCTTTTGGAACTAATCTGCATTGACCTGTGACTGAGACTTAACTCCCTGTTTATGTCTGAGATTTCGGAAGCCAAGAGAACTCTGTATTGACCCCGTCAGATACTATCTGTACCTGTGAAATAGCCTTGCTAGAATGGTTGTCGACCCAATAGGCATGAGGGGAGACGTGGAGGCGAGCATCCAATCAGGAGATGGGATGAATGGACGTGAGGGTAGATGACGTGTAGTGGGGGATACTGTAATGTTCTTGACTTGGATAGTCTAGGAAACACTGCTAATGTGTGTCTAGGATCAATGGTTTACAACATATAAATGATTGATGCAGACCCCCTATCCCTCCTCAGGGCTGTGTGACCTCCCGATCAGGATATTTTGGTTCAGGAGCCAAAGTGGCTCTCCTGGTTCCAAACTGGAACCCTTCGAATGACCACACAGGTCCCCCACAAATGCTCAGTTGGATTTTCCAAGCGCCAAGTGTGAGCTCCCACAACACACAACCAAGAGTCATGACCTTGTGCTAAGCCAAAAAGGGTGCTTATCTTGGACCAAAACTTCACAAGTCAAGCGTCCCGTCCCTTCGTTCTTCGAACTCTCGGTGACCGAAATGCCAAAATATCATGCGTCGGGACTTCACAAGTCAAGCATCCTGTCCGTTCATCCTTCGAACCCCCGGTTGCTGAAATGCCAAAATGTCCCAGCACCTATTCCTTCGGGTTTTCGTGTTTCACGAAATCAGAATGCAAGGGATTTCTCTGCTCTTTGGGATTCTCGGTTACCAAAATGCCCAAATGTCTTGGAGCCTATTATTTTGGGTTTTTGCATTTCGCGAAACCTGGGTGTAAGGGACATCTCTACTCCTTGGAAATCCTGGTTGCCGAAGTACTGAAATGTCTTGGCGTTCATTCTTTCGGGGTTTCACGATTTGGGGAATCGCAATGCAAGGGTCCCGCTCCCCTGTCTTTCGAATTCCTAGTTGCTGAAATAGTTAACCACTGAAAAGTCTTAGCATTCACTCTTTCAGGGTTTCACGATTCAGGGAATTGCAATGCAAGGGTCTCGCTCCTCTGTCTTTCGGATTCCCAGTTGTCGAAACACCAAAATGCCAAAATGTCGAAAGCTCGAGGTGCTTGATCAACGGCTCACAACACCCTCCAGATCTACAGTCATATTTCTTCCCTGTCATTGGCCTCCTCGCAATTCCACTTGATCCAATGGCTTGCGGTATTTAGCAACTCTCCTCGAGAGTTCTCCACTGTCCGTTCAGATCTTCGAGATCTCCTCTCCTGGATCTATGTAGCGTTAAAGCCTGCGCTTCTCCCTCAAATCGGATGGTCTGCGAGATCTTTCGTCGTGATCCAACGCTCGACGGCGTTCTTCCTCCTGAGATTTTACTCACTTCAGACTTAGAACATTTTCTAAGTCTTTGAAGACTCGGTCTTCGTTCCTTCCAGGGAATGAGTTCCTGGATCTCGATAACACTTTCTGAAGCGTTATCCCTCCTGAGCTTTGCCTGGTTCAGACTTCGATTTCCCACGCACTCCTTGCGTTTGAGGGATTTTGATAACCCAGATCCACGGTATTTCTCACAGAGAAATTCCTCCTGATCTCCTTACATTCCTCTCTGGATTGATGCACACCTTGTAGAGCTTCTAATGAAGAGAAACATTTGAAACTAGAAAAACTCACAGTTCCATCCCCTTGTTCATGTAAACAGAAAATACAGGAAAATGCACACAGTCCACACGCCATACATTTGGATCAATTTTCCATTATGTTATATTCACAAGTGCCCAATGGCTACATAATACATTCAAAATTACAATAACTCAAAAACACTAAGATCTCCTACTAACTCGCAGTTCTCTCTTACAACTAATTTCTCTCTGTATTCCATCTCTCTCTCTCTAGGTGTACAAAGTTCTACATAAATAAAAAAATGTTTATAGGGTTTCCCCTGGCTACTTTCCTACTCAAACATTCATCCCACGCTATCTTAGTTCAGTCGCATTCCAGAGCCAAAGTGGAAACTCCTGCTCTTTTTACAATTTCAAGACTTTGCCCCAAAGGGTAAAATTCGGCACCGGCTCAAGTGTGCCTCTAAAGGTGAATTCCAGCGCTGAGTGGAGGAGGATTCTGAAATCGGTTGTAACTTCCCACGTTGGAGTTCTGAAAGAACTCTCACGTGTTGAGTGGTCCCGCCTCTATGTGCTTGCCAATGATGCTCTTGCATTAATGATCATACAAATAATAAACATGACAAAGGATTGCAAAGTTTGTATTATGATATCTCCGTGGATTACAAAATGGCTGAATGTGACTGAATAAACTCACAATACTTGACTAGATCAATAGACAAAGGATCTTAGCTGGAATACAAATAAGTAACTAAAAGATAATACCCGGAATATGGGAGCACTGTGGAATCAATGGATGCGCTGGGACTATGGCAGCTTTGATGGTAACTGTTGGAAGTCTAGAAAGTTCGCCCTGGGAGCTATACTTCTCGGAATGGCCTGGAAACTGTCCTAAATGATGCACCCTACTCTAGTCCTCAGTACTGGTATCTGTTGAACCCCTTTGCTGATGAGTCTGGACCCCGGATGGATATCCCTGGGGGAATGTGCCCCTCTTCTTCTGGCAAAATGCACCCTAGTGATTCCACCATCGGAATCAGATGAGATATGTCTCAAAATGACTGCCTTGGTCTACTGGGAAATGGGTTGGAAGGGTTTCCCTGAATCTTGTCTGATGCCTGCTCTGGATCCCCAAATGTGCCCACCAAAAGTGTTGCACATCCAAGTCTCAAAAATGCGTCCCAATTGATTCCTCCGTTAGAATCTAATCAGGAACTAGGAAAAAGATGTTCCTTGCCCTTGTCTCAAATGGGTCAAAGGGAAATCTCAGAATTCTCCCTAGATGCGATAAGTCAACTAAAAACCCTCTCAGAAGTTGCGCCTTCACTCTGGATGAATGTGCCCTTGCTGTTGAACACTACATAACTTCTACTGAAGAATGATGGAAGACCTGAATGATCTTCTTGGTGACTAGGGTGTGTCTCTCAACACTGAAATCAGCCAATTGGTGTCTTCCTCCTGGAATCCACTGAACTATCTCTCCTGAGATGTGCCTCTCTCCTCGATGACAAGTCATAATCTGCATAATGATGAATTAGGTCGCTGACTCTTCTCTTATAGCTTTCCAAAACCCTAATTCACTGATGAAACCCTAATTCATTGTTG
>CBVK0100262216.1:0-20225 GCA_900067695.1 Picea abies
CAGAGTTAACCATTTTTCTAGGGCTTCTGCATCTATCTGTCCTTCAAATATAAGAATATCAAAATTAACTTGTACCTTGAAAGGTGAGGTGTCTTCAAAGTGGTCGCTTGATGAAGATGCACCTGATGCTATCGGTAGGCATTTAAGGATGTGGGCAAAATTCTCCATCATTTCGTCCCTCTGTCGCGTGAGAGGTTTCTCAAGCAACAGATTGATAGGATCGTATTCTCCGTAAATTTTATTTTCTTCCACCATTGAGGGTTTCTTGGGTGTGCGAGAGAAATTGTCTTCAAGAGAGACAATATCGAGATCCAAATTGCTATACTCGGACATCGTCGGGGACATGCACTGAAAAAACGATCAAGAGCAGCCTGCTCTGATACCACTGATCCAGATTCTCTTCGACACGAAATGAGAGTGGATATATAATAAATAAATGCATAGAGATATTGCAGATATTCAATAATATAATAGAAATGTATTAGAGATGCAAACATAAGCACAGATATATAGTAATACACGATTTCTATTAATCAAATAAATGTACAGAGACTGTAAAAATACAGAGTGGAAGACTCGCTAGAATGGTGGCAACTTATCTCTGAGAAGAGATGTGACGGCTACTTGCATTCGCAAGAAGATCATTACAAAGAGGCTCGGAAGGCCTTTTTACAATAGACAAGAATGCCAAAAGTCCTAGACATCCAAAAACCTAACCCTACGAGATGAAGCGCCAAAAGTCATGTGGGCCCCGTTTGGAGAAGTTAGTACATCAACTTCCCGGGGTCGTAACTTTTGCATACGATCTTCGTTTTAGGCGTGTGATAGCTCGTTGGAAAGGTATCATCGAGGAGATTCATTTTTGGGGCTCAATTATTCCTTTCACTTTCATTAAGAATCTCAATCTTGAAAAAACTTCATTTAGGCCCTCAAAATGGCCCCGGAAGTTAAAACCTGCTAAAAATAGTAAATTGCTAGAATTGCCAGAAAACAGTTTTGAGCCAGTCAGAAAAGGTGGGTGGCCATCGATATCCACCTAGATCAATCCTCCCTCCTTAGGAATCAATGGTCTCCATTACGTTGAGTTCCCAGGGGAGAGGGAAACGAGTTTGTTGGATCTGCATCTGGATGAGTTGCTTGTATTGCTGGAGACATTGCACTCCTTGGTTTGTGGAAGTCTATCATGAATCTGTTGAAGTTGAGGTTGTTCAACAAGTCGAGATACATGAGAGGAAGGTGTGCAGAAGTAATTTTTGTGCTTTGCTACAACCTTGTCGACTTGTTTCTATTGGATAGAAGGTGCAGGGGGCGAAACCATAGTGGTTGCAATGTCCTTCTTTTCCCCTTTCGAACATATTATGAAGAAGCTAAATTTTGCAGTATGAGATACTACCTTGCGGATCTTTTTAGGCGGAACAATAGTTGGAACTACCTCTTGTATTCTGTAGAGATGACCCCCCAAAGTAACCATGACACTACGGGGTCGAGACTCATAAACAACATGGTGCTTCCACATATATGGTTGTCCCAAGAGAACATCACACACATGTAGTGGGGCAACATTACATAATACCTCGTCCTTGAAGGGATGGATGCCATATGACAATCGATATTGCTGGTTGACACAAAGATCTCATCCTTGGCGAAGCCACCCGATGTTGTATGGCTGCGGGTTTGGTGTTGTCGACAATCCCAACTGTTTGATGACCTCTACTGAGATGAGGTTCTTCTGGCTTCTGCTATCAACAATAAAATGCAGCGGGGTCCCCTTCATCGACATCTGTGAATGAAAAAGGTGCTCCCCCTCTTCAGGATCTGTTGGTTCTTCTGGTTGAATTGTTGCGGTCGCAGCAATAGCACTGGGGTCTACGTCGATGATTTGTCTTTTACCATAATTTTCATAATCAGATTCTAAATGAAGGTTTGGTTCCTTTTCTTTGATCTCGGCCACCAATGACTGTTTTGCGTGACATTCATCGGTGGTCTACCAAGGGCTTTTGTGGAGCTCTCACCATTTTCTGGTGTCCTTATTTGTCTTCCCGTGACCCTTCTTTTCCTGTGTCTTGGACTGGTTTTCAGGAGACTATCTATTCGAGCTGTCTTTGTCATACCTTGGTTGTTGCGGATTTGCAGACCCAAATTCCCGTTTGTTCTGGTGCTTAAATTTCTACTCAATTCTAACAGCATATCGATAAGCAACACTGAGTGATGAGATGTTCAGAAAATCCATTTCAGTTTGGATGTATCTGTGTACAACCCCACGGAGTTTTTGATACCCAGCTTGGTGTGCAAGGTATCGAAGGTATTGGTGAACTCTGAAACTGCTTGGCCCCTCTCTTTCCACAGTGTGGTCCATCTCATGCACTGGTTCTCATAGTTTCCAATAGGGTAATATTGTTCATTTACCGCATCCACAAAAAAATCCCAAGTGGGATCGGCCCCATATATTCCAGACTCCTCTGTGGAACTTTGCTCCCAGTAAGTTTCCCACCAATGTTTGACATGAGGGAAGGATTTAAGGAGTGGGAAGGTGATATTTTCTTTGTCGGAAAAATTGTGAACAGAGAAATAACCTTCTAGCAGAGTTAACCATTTTTCTAGGGCTTCTGCATCTATCTGTCCTTCAAATACAGGAATATCAAAGTTAACTTGTACCTTGAAAGGCAAGGTCCCTTCAAAGTGGTTGCTTGATGAATATGCACCTGATGCTATCGATAGGCATTTAAGGATGTGGGAAAAATTCTCCATCATTTCATCCCACTGTTGCGTGAGAGCTTGCTCAAGCAATAGATTGATAGGAACGTCTGCTCCGTCGATTTTATTTTCTTCCACCATTGAGGGTTTCTTGGGTGTGCGAGAGAGATTGTCTTCAAGAGAGACAAGCTCGAGACCCAACTTTCTATACTTGGACCTCATCGGGGACATGCACTGAAAAAACGATCAAGAGCAGCCTACTCCGATACCACTGATCCATATTCTTTTTGGCACGAAATGGGAGCGGATATATAATAAAGAAATGCACAGGGATATTGCAGATATTCAATAATATAATAGAAATGTATCAGAGATGCAACCATAAACATATATATACAGTAATACACGATTTATATTAATCAAAGAAATGTACAGAGACTGTAAAAATACAGAGTGGAAGACTCGCTAGAATGGTGGCAGCTTATCTCTAAGAGGAGATGTGACGGCTACTCGCATTCACAAGAAGATCATTACAATGAGGCTCGGAAGGCCTTTTTACAATAGATGGGAATGCCAAAATTCCTAGACATCCAAAAACTGAACCCTAGGAGATGAAACGCCAAAAGTCATGTGGGCCCCGTTTGGGTAAGTTAGTACCTCAACTTCTCAGGGTCGTAACTTTTGCATACAATCTCTGTTTTAGGCATGTGATAGCTCGTTGGAAAGGTATTGTCATGGAGATTCATTTTGGGTAATCAATTCTTCCTTTAGCTATCACTGAGAACCTTGATCTAGAAAAATCTTCATTTAGGCCCTGAAAATGGCCCCAAAAGTTAAAACCTGCTAAAAATAGTAAATTGCCAGAATTGCCAGAAAACAGTTTTGAGCCAGTCGGAAAAGGTGGGTGGCCACCATTATCCACTTGGATCAATCCTCCCTCCTTAGGAATCAATGGTTTCCATTGTGTTGAGTTCCCGGGGGAGAGGGAAAAGAGTTTGTTGGATATGCATCTATGTGAGCTGCTTGTATTGCTGGAGACGTCGCGCTACTTGGTTTGTGGAAGTCTGTCATGAACCTGTTGAAGTTGAGGCTATTCAAAAAGTTGAGATACATGAGAGGAAGGTGTGTAGAAGGAATTTTTGTGCTTTGTTGTAACCTTGTCGACTTGCTTCTGTTGGATAGATGGTGCAGGGGGCCAAACCGTAGTGGTTGCAATGTCCTTCTGTTCCCCTTTCGAACAGATTGTGAAGAAGCTGAATTTTGCAGTATGAGATACTACCTTGTGGCACTTTTTAGGTGGAACAATAGTTGGAACTACCTCTTGTATTCTATAGAGATGACCCCCTAAAGTAACAATGACACTACAGGGTTGAGACTCATAAACAGCATGGCGCTTCCACATATATGGTAGCCCCAAGAGAACATCACAGGCATGTAGCGGGGAAACATCTCATAATACCTCATCCTTGAAGGGATGGATGCCGTATGACAATTGACATTGCTGGTTGACACGAATATCTCATCCTTGGCGAAGCCACCTGATGTTGTATGGCTGCGCGTGTGGTGCTATCGACAATCCCAACTGTTTGACGACCTCTGCTGAGATGAGGTTCTTCTGGCTTTCTCTATCAACAATAAAATGCAGTGGGGTCCCCTTCACCCACATCTATGAATGAAAAATTTGCTCCCCCCTCTTCAGGATCTATTGGTTCTTCTGGTTGAATTGTTGCGGTCGCAACAATAACACTGGGGTCTGCGTCGATGATCTGTATTTTACTATTATTTTCAGAATCATATTCTAAATCAAGGTTTGGCTCCTTGTCTTTGATCTCAGCCACCAATGATTGTTTTGAGCGACATTCATCGGTGTTGTGCCAAGGGCTTTTGTGGAACTCCCACCATTTTCCAGTGTCCTTCTTTGTCTTCCCGTGACCCTTCTTTTCCTGTGTCTTGGACTAGTTTTCGGGAGATTGTTTGTTCAGACTGTCTTTGTCATATTTTGGTTGTTGCAGATTTGTAGACCTGAATTCCCATTTCATCTGGTGCTTAAATTTCTTCTCAATTTTAACAATATATCGATAAGTAGCACCGAGTGATGAGATGTCCAGAAAATCCATCTCAGTTTGGATGTATCTGTGTAGAGCCCCAAGGTATTTCAGAACCAAATGTCGCTCGGAGTCTTTGATACCCAGCTTGGTGTGCAAGGTATGGAAGGTATTGGTGAACTCTGAAATTTCTTGGCCCCTCTCTTGTCGCAGTGTGGTCCATCTCATGTATTGGTCCTCATAGTTTCCAATAGGGTAATATTGTTCATTTACCACATCCACAAAAAAATCCCAAGTGGGATCAGCCCCATATATTCCAGACTCCTCTGTGGAACTTTGCTCCCAGTAAGTTTCCCACCAATGTTTGACACGAGGGAGAGCTTTAAGGAGTGCGAAGGTGATATTTTCTTTGTCGAAAAAATTGTGAACAGAGAAATAACCTTCTAGCCGAGTTAACCATTTTTCTAGGGCTTATGCATCTATCTGTCCTTCAAATACAGGAATATCAAAATTAACTTGTACCTTGAAAGGCGAGGTGCCTTCAATGTGGTTGCTTGATGAATATGCACCTGATGCTATTGGTAGGTGTTTAAGGATGTGGGAAAAATTCTCCATCATTTTGTCCCTCTGTCGCGTGAGAGCTTGCTCAAGTAACAGATTGATAGAATCGTCTGCTTCGTCGATTTTCTTTTCTTCCACCATTGAGGGTTTCTTGGGTGTGAGAGAGATATTTTCTTCAAAAGAGACAAGCTCGAGACCCAACTTTCTATACTCGAACCTCGTCGGGGACATGCACTGAAAAAACGATCAAGAGCAGCCTACTCTGATACCACTAATCCAGATTCTTTTCGGCACGAAATGAGAGCGGATATATAATAAAGAAATGCACAGAGATATTGAAGATATTCAATAATATATTTGAAATGTGTCAGATATGAAACCTTAAACACATATATACAATAATACATGATTTCTATTAATCAAAGAAATGTACAGAGATTGTAAAAATACAGAGTGGAAGACTCGCTAGAATGGTGGCAGCTTATCTCTGAGAAGTGATGTGACGGCTACTCGCATTCGCAAGAAGATCATTGCAATGAGGCTCAGAAGGCCTTTTTACAATAGACGGGAATGCCAAAATTCCTAGACATCCAAAAACCTAACCCTAGGTGATGAAGCGCCAAAAGTCATGTGGGCCCCGTTTGGGTAAGTTAGTACATCAACTTCCCGGGGACGTAACTTTTACATACGATCTCCATTTCAGGCGTGTGATAGCTCGTTGGAAAGGTATCATCGAGGAGATTCATTTTCAGGACTCCATTATTCTTTTAGCTATAATTGAGAACCTTGATCTCGAAAAGCCTTCATTTAGGCCCTCAAAATGGCCCCGGAAGTTAAAACCTGCTAAAAATAGTAAATTGCCAAAATTGCCAGAAAACAGTTCTGAGCAAGTTGGAAAAGGTGGGTGGCCACTGATATCCACCTGGATAAATCCTCGCTCCTTAGGAATCAATGGTCTCCATTGCGTCGAGTTCCCAGGGGAGAGGGAAAAGATTTTGTTGGATCTGCATCTGGGTGAGCTGCTTGTATTGCTGGAGACGTCGCGCTGCTTGGTTTGTGGAAGTCTGTCATAAAGCTATGGAAGTTGAGGCTATTCAAGTCGAGATACATGAGAGGAAGGTGTGCAGAAAGAATTTTTGTGCTTTGCTGCAACCTTGTCGACTTGCTTCTATTGGATAGAAGGTGTAGGGGGCGAAACCGTAGTGGTTGTAATGTCCTTTTGTTCCCCTTTCGAAAAGATTGTGAAGAAGTTGAATTTTGTAGTATGAGATACTACCTTGACGCACATTTTAGGTGGAAAAATAGTTGGAACTACCTCTGGTATTCTGTAGAGATGACCCCCCAAAGTAACAATGACACTACAGGGTCGAGACTCATAAATAGCATGGCGCCTCCACATATATGGTTGGCCCAAGAGAACATCACAGACATGTAGTGGGGAAGCATCACATAATACCTCGTCCTCGAAGGGATGGATTCCATATGAAAATTGACATTGCTGGTTGACACGAAGATCTGATCCTTGGCGAAGCCACCCGATGTTGTTTGGGTGCAGGTGTGGTGTTGTCGACAATCCTAACTGTTTGACAACCTCTGCTGACATGAGGTTCTTCTGTCTTCTGCTATCAACAATAAAATGCCTCGGGGTCCCCTTCACCCACATCTGTGAATGAAAAAGGTGCTCCCCCTCTTCAGGATCTGTTGGTTCTTCTGGTTGAATTGCTGCGGTTGAAACAATAGCATGGGGGTCTACGTCGATGATCTATCTTTTACCATTATTTTCAGAATCAAATTCTAAATCAAGGTTTGGCTCCTTGTCTTTGATCTCGGCCACCAATGACTGTTTTGAGAAACATTCATTGGTGTTGTGCCAAGGGATTTTGTGGAACTCCCACCATTTTCCAGTGTCCTTCCTTGTCTTCCTGTGACCCTTCTTTTCCTGTGTCTTGGACTAGTTTTCGGGAGACTGTTTGTTTGGGCTGTCTTTGTCATACTTTGGTTGTTGTATATTTGCAGACCCAAATTCCCATTTGTTCTGGTGCTTAAATTTTTGCTCAATTTTAACAGCATATCGATAAGTAGCACTGAGCGATGAGATGTATAGAAACTCCATTTCAGTTTGGATGTATATGTGTAGAGCCCCACGCTATTTCAGAACCAAATGTCGCTTGGAGTCTTTGATACCCATCTTGGTGCGCAAGGTATGGAAGGTATTGGTGAACTCTGAAACTTCTTAGCCCCTCTCTTGCCGCAGTGTGGTCGATCTCATGTACTGGTCCTCATAGTTTCCAATAGGGTAATATTGTTCGTTTACCGCATGCACACAAAAATCCCAAGTGGGATCGGCCCCATATATTCCAGACTCCTCTGTGGAACTTTGGAACTTTGCTCCCAGTAAGTTTCCCACCAATGTTTGACATGAGGGAGAGCTTTAAGGAGTGCAAAGGTGATATTTTCTTTGTCGAAAAAATTGTGAACAGATAAATAACCTTCTAGCAGAGTTAACCATTTTTCTAGGGCTTCTGCATCTATCTGTCCTTCAAATACAAGAATATGAAAGTTAACTTGTACCTTGAAAGGTGAGGTGACTTCAAAGTGGTCGCTTGATGAATATGCACCTGATGCTATCGGTAGGCGTTTAAGGATGTGGGAAAAATTCTCCATCATTTCGTCGCTCTGTCGCGTGAGAGTTTGCTCAAGCAACAGATTGATAGGATCGTCTGCTCCGTCGATTTTCTTTTCTTCCACCATTGAGGGTTTCTTGGGTGTTTGAGAGCGATTGTCTTCAAGAGAGACAAGCTCGAGACCCAACCTGCTATACTCGGACCTTGTCGGGGACATGCACTGAAAAAATGATCAAGAGCAACCTCCTCTGATACCACTGATCCGGATTCCTTTCAGCACGAAATGAGAGCGGATATATAATAAAGAAAAGCACAGAGATATTGTAGATATTCAATAATATAACAGAAATGTATCAAATATGCAACCATAAACAAAGTATACAGTCATACATGATTTCTATTAATCAAAGAAATGTACAGAGACTGTAAAAATACAGAGTGGAAGACTCGCTAGAATGGTGGCATCTTATCTCTGAGAAGAGATGTGACGGCTACTCGCGTTTGCAAGAAGATCATTACAATGAGGCTTGGAAGGAATTTTTACAATAGATGGGAATGCCAAAAGTCCTAGACATCCCAAAACCTAACCCTAGGAGATGAAGCACAAAAGTCATGTGGGCCCCGTTTGGGTATGTTAGTACATCAACTTCCCGGGGTCGTAACTTTTGCATACGATCTCTGTTTTAGGCGTGTGATAGCTCGTTGGAAAGCTATCATCAAGGAGATTCATTTTAAGGGCTCAATTATTATTTCAAGTATCATTTAGAACCTCGATCTCGAAAAACCTTCATTTAGGCCCTCAAAATGGCCCCGGAAGTTAAAACCTGCTAAAAATAGTAAATTGCCAAAATTGCCAGAAAACAGTTTTGAGCCAGTCGAAAAATGTGGGTGGCCACTAATATCCACCTAGATCAATCCTCCCTCCTTAGGAATCAATGGTCTCCATTGTGTTGAGTTCACGAGGGAGAGGGAAAAGAGTTTTCTAGATCTGCATCTGGGTGAGCTGCTTGTATTGCTAGAGATGTCGCACTGCTTGGTTTGTTGAAGTCTGTCATGAACCTGTTGAAGTTGAAGCTATTCAACAAGTCGAGATACATGAGAGGAAGGTGTGCAGAAGGAATTTTTGTGCTTTTCTGCAACCTTTTTTACTTGCTTCTGTTGGATAGAAGGTGCAGGGGGCGAAACCGTAGTGGTTGTAATGTCCTTCTTTTCCCCTTTCGAACAGATTGTGAAGAAGCTGAATTTTGCAATATGAGATACTACCTTGCGACACTTTTTAGGTGGAACAATAGTTGGAAGTACCTCTGGTATTCTATAGAGATGATCCCCCAAAGTAACAATGACACTACGGGGTCGAGACTCATAAACAACATGGCACTTCCACATATATGGTTGGCCCAAGAGAACATAAAAGACATGTAGTGGGACAACATCACATAATACCTCTTCCTTGAAGGGATGGATGCCATATGACAATCGACATTGATGGTTGACACGAAGATTTCATCCTTTTCGAAGCCACCCGATGTTGTATGGCTGCGGGTGTGGTGTTGTCGACAATCTCAAATGTTTGATGACCTCTGCTGAGATGAGGTTCTTTTGGATTCCGCTATCAACAATAAAATGCAGCGGGGTCCCCTTCATCCACATCTATGAATGAAAAAGGCACTCCCCCTCTTCGGGATCTATTGGTTCTTCTAGTTGAATTGTTGTGGTTGCAACAATAGCACTGGGGTCTACGTCAATGATCTATCTTTTAGCATTATTTTAAGAATCAGATTCTAAATCAAGGTTTGGCTCCTTGTCTTTGATCTCAGCCATCAATGACTGTTTTGAGTGACATTCATCGGTGTTGTGCCAAGGGATTTTGTCGAACTCCCACCATTTTCCGGTGTCCTTCTTTGTCTTCCCGTGACCCTTCTTTTCCTATGTCTTGGACTGGTTTTCGGGAGACTGTTTATTCGGGCTGTCTTGTTCATACTTTGGTTGTTGCAGATTTGTAGACCCGAATTCCCGTTTGTTTTGGTGCTTAAATTTCTGCTCAATTTTAGCAGCATATCGATAAGCAACATCGAGTGATGAGATGTCCAGAAAATCCATTTTAGTTTGGATGTATCTGTGCAGAGACCCATGGTATTTCAGAACCAAATGTCGCTCGGAGTCTTTGATACCTAGCTTGGTGTGCAAGGTATGGAAGGTATTGGTGAAATCTGAAACTACTTGGCCCCTCTCATGTCGTAGTGTGGTCCATCTCATGTACTGGTACTCATAGTTTCCAATAGGGTAATATTGTTCCTTTACCTTATCCACAAAAAAATCCCAAGTGGGATCGACCCCATATATTCCAGAATCCTCTGTGGAACTTTTCTCCCAGTAAGTTTCCCACCAATGTTTGACATGAGGGAGAGCTTTAAGGAGTGCAAAGGTGATATTTTCTTTGTCAGAAAAATTCTGAACAGAGAAATAACCTTCTAGTAGAGTTAACCATTTTTCTAGGGCTTCTGCATCTATCTATCCTTCAAATACAAGAATATCAAAATTAACTTGTAACTTGAAAGGCAAGGTGACTTCAAAGTGGTCGCTTGATGAATATGCACATGATGCTATCGGTATGCGTTTAACGATGTGGGAAAAATTCTCCATCATTTCGTCCCTCTGTCGCGTGAGAGCTTGCTCAAGCAACAGATTGACAGGATCATCTGCTCTGTCGATTTTCTTTTCTTCCACCATTGAGGGTTTCTTGGGTGTGCGAGAGCAATTGTCTTCAAGAGAGACAATCTCGAGACCCAACTTGCTATACTCAGACCTCGTCGGGGACATGCATTGAAAAAATGATCAAGAGCAACCTGCTCTGATAACACTAATCCAGATTCTTTTCAGCACGAAATGAGAGCGGATATATAATAAAGAAATGCACAGAGATATTGTAGATATTCAATAATATAACAGAAATGTATCAGAGATGCAACCATAAGCACAGATATACAGTAATACATGATTTCTATTAATCAAAGAAATGTACAGAGACTATAAAAATACAGAGTGGAAGACTCGCTAGAATGGTGGCAGCTTATCTCTAAGAAGAGATGTGATGGCTACTCGCATTCGCAAGAAGATCATTACAATGAGGATCGGAAGGCCCTTTTACAATAGATGAGAATGCCAAAATTCCTAGAAATCCAAAAACCTAACCCTAGGAGATGAAGCACCAAAAGTCATGTGGGCCCCATTTGGGTAAGTTAGTAGATCAACTTCCTGGGGTCGTAACTTCTGCATACGATCTTCGGTATAGGCGTGTGATAGCTCGTTGGAAAGGTATCATCGAAGAGATTCATTTTGGGGGCTCAATTATTCTTTCAGTTGTCATTGAGAACCTCGATCTCAAAAAACCTTCATTTAGGCCCTCAAAATGTCCCCGGAAGTTAAAACCTGCGAAAAATAGTAAATTTCCAGAATTTCCATAAAATAGTTTTGAGCCAATCGGAAAAGGTGGGTGGCCACTGATATCCACCTGGATCAATCCTCCCTCCTTAGGAATCAATGGTCTCGATTGCATTGAGTTCTCGGGGGAGAGGGAAAAGAGTTTGCTGGATCTGCATCTAGGTGAGCTGCTTGTATTGTTGGAGTCATCGTGTTGCTTGGTTTGTGGAAGTTTGTCATGAACTTGTTGAAGTTGAGGCTGTTCAAAAAGTTGAGATACATGAGAGGAAGGTGTGCAGAAGGAATTTTTGTTCTTTGCTACAACCTTGTCGACTTGCTTCTATTGGATAGAAGGTGCAGGGGGCGAAACCGTAGTGGTTGCAATGTCCTTCTGTTCCCCTTTTGAACATATTGTGAAGAAGCTAAATTTTGCAGTATGAGATACTACCTTGCGGCACTTTTTAGGTGGAACAATAGTTGGAAGTACCTCTGGTATTCTATAGAGATGACCCCCCAATGTAACAATGACACTACGAGGTCTAGACTCATAAACAACATGGCGCTTCCACATATATGGTTGGCCCAAGAGAACATCACAGACATGTAGTGGGGCAACATCACATAATACCTCGTCCTTGAAGGGATGGATACCGTATGAAAATCGACATTGCTGGTTGACATGAAGATCTTGTCCTTGGCGAAGCCACCCGATGTTGTACGGTTGCGGGTGTGGTGTTGTCAACAATCCCAACTGTTTGATGACCTATACTAAGATGAGTTTCTTCTGTCTTCTGCTATCAACAATAAAATGTAGCGGGGTCCCCTTCACCCACATCTGTGAATGAAAAAGGTGCTCCCCCTCTTCAGGATCTGTTGGTTCTTCTGGTTGAATTGTTGTGGTCACAACAATAGCACTGGGGTCTGTGTCGATGATCTGTCTTTTACCATTATTTTATGAATCAGATTCTAAATCAAGGTTTGGTTCCTTGTCTTTGATCTCAGCCATCAATGACTGTTTTTAGCGACATTCATCGGTGTTGTGCCAAGGGATTTTGTGGAACTCCCACCATTTTCCGGTGTCCTTCTTTGTCTTCCCGTGACCCTTCTTTTCCTATGTCTTGGACTGGTTTTCGGGAGACTGTATATCTGTGACCCTTCTTTGTCTTCCACTCTGTATTGTATATCCATAACCCTTCTTTTCCTATTTATTTTTTATATTTAGGGTGTCCAACTAGGAACCTATTATGCTTTAGATATCTGTCTTGAAGTTTTATAAAAGATTCCCTATCTATGCTCTTGTGATACCACTTGAACTAACTGGTTTTAAGTTTCTACTGTAAGGATCTCGAACATTATTTCTTGTTTTAGCTCTACTCCTTGAGTAATTCTTACACATTTCACATATTTCATAAAATGGTTTATGAGAGATGTCACCTAATGCCATCAAGTAAGCATCTCCAGGTATTCTTCTGAAATTCCCTCAAGGAAAAGAGCCCTCATTGCATCCTCTAGGAGGTCATGGTATTTTGACTTATGGGAGATGTATGTGAACTGTTCTATATAGTCCTCGCAATTCTTGTCTTATAGATATTGGATTTTGAATATGTCATTACGAGACTCTTTGGTCTTATAGTAGTCTTGGTACTTCTTAAGAAATATATCTTTCATGGCTTCCCAATACCTAATGATGGATTCTCCCAACCCCATGAACCATCTTAGAGCAAAGTCCTTGAGGGTGGCAGGAAAGAGTTTTAATTTCTAGGCATCTTGTAAGTAGTTGTATCTCCTACACAAGATGTCAAACTCAAATAGGAAGGCGTCTGGATCTTCACTGCCTTTACCATAAAATGTGGGCAGTGTTGAGAGGGGAATGTTTTTCATATTGGCATTTGGGGTGGTGTCCAAAATTGGAAACCCGAAGGTAGTTTCACTTTGGTTCCAAAATTCTTCTTCTTCCCCGTGTCTTACATTGTTGTGATCCTCCCGATAATCCATACTGGTTTGGTTTCCAAAAAGAGAGTACTTAAGTGGTTTTATTCTTGAAGAGAAGAAGGTATCCCTCTGATGGGAAGGTCTTCCTACTTCTTATTTGTCTGGGACTCTACTCGATCAGGTTGAGATTATTGGTGCCAAATTTTCTGTGCCAATTTGAGAGGCAATTATGTTGTCTGAACTACCAAACAAGATATTCACTTATTTAGGGTCTATGATGTCTTTAAAGTTAGGATATTTTGATGGTGGTAACAAAGAAAAGGTTGTATTTTTTGGTTTTGTGGAAAGATCGAGTGGTCTTGCCTCTTGTTCCACTATTAATGATGCTTCAATTTTATGTTTTATAGTTATCCTTGTCTCAGTCTCTTCAAAGACTACTTTATCTCTTTGGGTTGAGCTAGCTCTTATTTTTCGGTATCAGTCTGCAGAACTTAGAAGTGGAATGTTCCTTCCGCCAAAAAGGTCTAAAGGAACCTTGGTTGAAAGATCTGATTTAGATTTAATGTATCTACCTTTTGGATCTCTAGGTCTATTCATGGAAGTAAACAAAAAGAAAAAGAAAAACTACCATTGGGTTTGGGGGAACCTGCTATAGCAGATGAGTAGGTTCTTACCTCTCATCTTAAATTTCTCCCACCACCAAACTAATGCTAAGGTTTATAAATGATCTAATTCCTAACTAGTTATTACCTTGAGACAACTCCTTGACAATGGTGCAAAAAATGATGGGTGTTTTATATGCATTAAAAACACACTAAAAACCCTCAATTAAATTTTCAACCCGGAGTAAGTAAAATTAGAGTTGTAGAAATATATATGCCAAGGTAGAAGGGCTGGTAGTAGTATAGTCTAACTAAGGAAGTGGTTATGTAAGGGCTAATCTATTCAAGAAAAAACTATTAACGAGAAAACCCTACTAAGGAACTCAAACTATGTACCCTAAGTAACCTTTGAACAAAGGATCGATGGATAGTTCTAAGAAAGCAATTAAAAACCCTACTTAAATAAAACTAACTCAGTCATAACAATGAACAAAAGAAAACTATCTACCTAATAAGCAATAACAAAAGAAAACTACTTTAATTAATGTACTAAAATTCAATAAGCAACTACCCTATCAAATCAAGAGAATGGACAAGCAAGAAACTACTCTATTAAAGAAAGCAAACAACTAGCTAACCTATGATAACTTCTACAACAAGTAAACCAATCAATAAGAAACTAATTAAGCTAAGAAACAAGTGAACTCTATTCCTAAATTAAACTTCACAACTAGTTCTAATCTATGAAAGGAAATCTACTAAATTGAAAGCAAGAGGAATTCACAACTAATCTTTAATCTGTGATAAGAAAATTATTCCTTAACCTACCAAAGAAAAAAGACTATTTATCCTACAAAAGCAAGGAAACTATCTTCTAATCTATGAAAGAAAGAAAACTATATTCTAATCTATGAAAGCAAGAAAACTATCTTCTAATCTATGAAATCACGAAGCTATCTTCTAATCTATGAAAACTCAAATATAGTGTTGATGGTTGTGTCTCCGGTGTCTTATAATATCACGATGGTATTTAACAATGAATGACAATTCAATAGGGATAAACTCGATATTGAATTCAATAGAAAAGTGAAAAGTGTGAATTAGGCAATCTAGTGAAAACTTAGCCATTATAGAAACAACATCAACTATCCTGCATATCCATGTGATTATTGATCATGCATTAATCATCAACAATATAAAGATACTATTCTAGTAAATTCAATTGCATTCTATACTAGTTAAGAAAATTCATACTACACTAAACTCAATAATTAAATGCGAATTAAAATTGCAACCTAAATCTGGAAAAGGAAATTGCATGAAATAAACTAAACTAATTATATTTTGACAATTCAAATTGCAAAAAGAGGAAATACTCATAAACAAAATTAAACACTATTTCAGCATATCACAAGTAAGCAAATGAGCAACCTAAATGAAAAATTAAATAAATAAAGCTAAATAGCAACTAGATAGGCAAACTAGAATTGAAAACTAAAGGCTAATTACTATCCATCCATGGAACCTTGTCAAAGAAATCATGAATTAAAAACTATGTTTTAAACTCTATTTTTATCATCTATTTCAGCATAAAGAAAACTTAATTTATCATCTAGTTACACACATGGTTAGTATCTAAGCTTCCAAGCTTTCTTCCTATAAACTAACAAATCATTGTATACTAACATGACTCTTCATAATAACCTGCAAAAGAAACTAAAACAAATAAGCTATAAACAACAATTTATACAGTAAGAAAGAAAAATGACAATTCATGTACAGAAAATGAATAAAAAGACAACTGCACTGTTCAATTCATAAGCAAACTAATTGGGTATTCACCCCGACTATTGGTGCCCCCCCCAACAATTTGTGGTTACTCTTCAAAGGCGAACAATGAGCTTCAAGAACACAAATTCACCATTAAAAGAAAAAACACAGTCTTTACATAGTTCTAGCAAAATGAAAATATTTTTTCTCTCTAACTCTCTACTTAACAATTGTCTGACCAGTGGGGTGGTATTTATAGTTTTTACAAGCTGAGAGGTTGACCACTAGAAGGTTTGAACCTCTCTAAAAAAAACAAATCGCATTTAAGATGCCCTAACTGTCGGTGGCTTCTAGAAATGAGGCGAGCCAATAATTGCCCAACATAACAACCCAAATCGAGTTGTCAAGAGTTTAGTAGCTGGAGGCCATGAGAACAAGAAAAACCCATGTCTCTGATTCTCCCATCACTAGCCGCCAATATACTAACCTCCAAATCGCCCATAGTTTTTGTGTAGGACAAAGTGTCGAATGGAGTGCCAGATGGAGTACCGGACTGAGTGTCAGATGGAGTACCAGACAAAGTGCTCGATGTGAAAACAAGATGTGATTTTTTGCATCATAAAAACATGTTGATTTAAACTAAAAATCATCTCAAAACATGAATTATGCATACCTGGTGTGAATCATAGTGATTTGACACAAAATCTCTTCAAAACTCTTGAAAACAGGAAAAACACATATACACATTCGACAAAAGGATCTAATTATCATAAAATCAGTCATATCACAGGCCCAACATGTACTCAAATTGAAATAGCTCCCCTTCGGTAGTCATTCTCAACTTTACCTTTATGAGACATTCCAGCACCCTGGAATGAAGTAGCACAAAACATTCTATCATGCTACTACAACATTCTTGAATCAAATATTGGTACTCCTAGTTCTTCATTAGGTTACTTCATTAACATTTCCCTGTGAAACCACACCTTTCACACTTAATACCATTCCCCAATGGAAGTCCATTTCACTCAGTGACATTTTTCAAGTGAGAGAGCATTCCTAATTCCTTTCATTGGCATCCTACTTCCACTGTGAAATCTGATATCGGAAGTGGATTTATTTCACTAAGTACTTTTAGACAAGTACATAAGCCATATCTAACAAATCCTTCCCTGGAACTCATATGCTTGACACATAGAGATTATTCACACACCACATCTTAAGCTCTTTGTTTTATTCCACATCAAACTTGAAAATGTCTATACATCTCTACCTTCACGGATATGGAGTCTTACTTTTCCTTTTTATGCCCATTAATGACATTATTCACTTGCTAGATTCATTTCTTATGTGAGGATTCTTTCTTTTGTAGTACCTGCAATTTATTCACATTATGGAGTATCAACATAATAATTCTTCTATTATGTTTTTCTCAATTTCTTTATCCACTTTCCATTACATTTTTGGTAGCTCTTTATTACCTCATCCAACTTCTATAAGCTATAGCATGCCTCTGTGACCCTAACATATTATCCTATTCTTGAATTGATCTGGTTATAACTCTAATACTGAGAAACCTGGAAGCAACCATCTTGTTAGAATTATACATATCATAGAAATTTATCAATTAATTTACAGGTACCTTTTTTGTTTAATTCATGAAGAAAATTATATCACATTTATCCAAATTAGAATAATTCCATACCATTCTCCTCTGAATCATCCTTTTGACAACTCTATTCCTACCCCAATCAGATATCTGAGTTTAAAGTTAGGGCTCTCCCAAAAACCACTTTCATCCCCCTTAGCGGATACAAAAATTGAATTCTACACAAGAACTTCCCTCAAACCATGATCCACATGACCATGGATCAAAACCATGAGCTTAAACACTCTTTAGCACTTTTCTCTCTTCAACACATAAAAAATTCAGCCACTATCCCCCTTTCTGTCTTCAAAAACAAAAAATCAGGCACTATCCCCATTTCATTTGGGTCAAAGTCTCATATGACCAGAGATATGACCAAGCGCTTAGCTGATATGCACTTATCCAGAGCTTTGGAATTTTTGGATTTGTAGTTTTCACCTTCATCACAGTTGATTTTCCCCGAATGATGAACTGGCGAACTTTTGAATAGACCCTTTTTCAGAGCTTTGGGTCTCTGAAACTTCGAGCTTTAGGGGTTCTACCTTTATCATACCATGTTTCCTCTGAACACTAAACTAGAGTTCTGCCAGAGTCTCTTCAGAACCCATGCACCATGGGGTGCTACATGGAAAAAAATACAGAGATGACATGTGTCAAGTTATAACTAGCACAAACAATCTTAAAAAAGCATGGAATATGATGAGACATGAAAAGAATCAAGTGTGTCCACATCACCCTTGGTGACATCACTAGGCCACGTCACTTCGAGGCTCCATGAATTCGGAACTCCAGACTTCATAGGATTTCACATTAGTACATTACAAGGCTTCCAAATGCCAAAATTCTGAACAAGTGTTCCCCAGAGCTTTAGAACTTAGGGCTCCAGAAATTAGAAACTTCAGGCTTCATAATTTTTTCGTTGTTGAACACCACCCCACCTCCAAACTGCCTAACGTCGATATTTCGAACCCCTTCTAATATCCAAACATGTGTCTCTGAGAATGAACGGTCTAGATTGGTTCCCAACTTCCACAATTCGGGGAACTCTTCCTCCCAATGAAATAAGGAATAAAACCCTTGAATTTCAAATATTTTCTAATCTATAGACAAGCATCCTGGACAACGAACAATCATGATTTTCTCCATAGTTCCATACTGTGGGATATTTTCTTCTTGGAAGCTTAAGGAATTTCTTCTCCAAGAGTACCAAACCTTTGAACTGTCGTGAGATCCATGGATCATGCTCGCTCGCGCGCATATATGACATCTAGGATATTATATTTTCCACTATTCTTGATCCAATGGCCCATATCTATCCTTGGAAAAATCCAATGGTCAAGTACTCCTCCCAGTGATCTACAATGTAGATTTACTACGGGACTTCATACCTTCATGGATTTTACCTCCTTTTCATCAAAGACTTTAAATTTTTTGAAGCAACGAAGTCCGAAGGAATTTGGTGCTTAATGACCCCACACCTTCTCTAGATCCGATGGATGTGAAGGATCTATATTCTCTCGAACAGATCCAATGGTCCAAAATATAAACTTTCTCCCACGGTGGCGATCATTCCCAAATTCGAAAGGGATGGTCATGATCCTTCAATCCTTTACTAAGGATCTCATAAGTTCTAGCTTCTGCGCGAAATCTGGAATGCCCTTCCTCCTGAGAATTTTGAATTCAAGGTCATAAATCGATCTCCACCACGAGACTCTGACCAACACATCTCACTCATACCGCCCATTCTTTCAACTAGTAGATCTGATACAAATCTTTAACGTACCCGACCACCCACAAGATGGGATACGACACTTAAACAGGCTACAACACACCCATCCACTAGCAGTCAGGGCATGGTGCAGTCCCAAGACTTAGTTCTCTGAATGGATATTGAAATTCTAACAACATTTAATATGAAATCAAGCATGAAATAACAACATGCATTAATCAAGATCCATGTCATTGCATAAAAGAGATAAACAACATGCCATGCATAGAAAATCATCAGGAGACAAGCATATTCTAAATACATATCTCGGAGATAATTAAATACACAATGAAATATAAATTATTCATAAAACACATGATATAGAGAACTTATCTTTTCAAGTAAAGGTTCACCAACTGATTGCAGACCAAGGATTTTCCTCCCAACCATACACATTGTTGTTCTTTTACTCTCAACAACAAGTCATCCATGATCCAGGGCTATGAATAAACAAGGATGGATCCTAGGCCAAATCTAAAACACAAAATAGTTGGCTAACTAGCTCTCATGTTTCTCAACCACACAATAAATCCAAATTCGAGCTCTTTATCCCGCTCAAGCTACACAACCCAAATAAATGAACACCTTTCTTTGCCATGCAATCCCCGAGGATATTCTATTTCTCTCTAGGTCTCGAGTGCTACTGGTAAGGAAATATCCCTGCTGGAAACTCTAAGGACTCTTAGTTGTGGATAGTTCTATCTGAACTTCCATCAATGTCATAACTAACGGGCCTCTCAACACTGAAGCTATCACAGGCCTTTCAACACTCAAGCTATCACAGGCCTTTCAACACTCACAACAATCAAAAGTACACCATCTCTCTTCTACCCAGCTTGCACAATCCCAAGAGAATGGAACTGCTTCTCCGCCATGCAGTCCCTCAGGTTGTCCATTTCCTTCCAAGGCTCCAGTGCTTCTGGTTAAGAATATCCCTATTGGGATTCATAGGACTTGTAGCTGTGGATAGTTTGTTAAGAACCAAACATCAATATAGCATAGAAAAACCTCAGGAAAAGTACTCAACACCTTGAAAAAGAGATAATTTTAGATAATAAGCCTCTTCAAGGGGGAAACCTCCTTTTACCCCACTTAAATGTTCAAGTCCAAGATGATTCAAAATGAAAATGTCTCCTTGGTATATATAGGAGACTAGGAGGT
>CBVK0100262217.1:0-21406 GCA_900067695.1 Picea abies
GACTTTCCCCTCTTGTGTAATCATAGCCTCCCATTATTTGACTGTCCTCTTATGTAGCCTATAATGTATTTAATTAACATTTAATGTTCAGTTACAAATTACATTTGTCCTACTTATAGCCATTCATCATGTACACATTTACAAATTTAATGGTTTGGGGATAAAAAATAGGGTAATACATTCCCCTCCTCCTAGATTTTGCACCGTCCTCAATGTGGATCATCATATATACAACAAAAACAATTTTTACATCGAAATTATTCAAAATAAATGCAAATATGCCTCCCTGATTGCTTCTTTAGGGTTGTAGTGAGTCCACCGGACCTTTACTTTCCCTATGGATTTTTTCCTAAGCATAATGACCTTCCTATCCAATATACACACTGGTTGTGCCTATAATTCTCCTTCTGGTTCCACATAGATCTAAGCCCAATCAATGACATGGTTTGGATCATGTACATACTTTTTCAATAATGACACATGAAACACATTATGAACTTTTATGGTAGAATGCAATGCAAACATGTATGCAATATTCCCTATCATATCCAAGATCTCAAATGGACCACAATATCTAGCTGCTAACTTGGTGTATCACCCCAACTTCAAGGAACTTTTATTTGGTTTCACTTTTAGAAACACATGCTCTCCAATTTTAAATTCCCTTGGTATTCTTCTTTTATTCACATAAGTCTTTTGCATGTCCTATATTGCCTTTTATAAGTTCTATTTGATTTGGACCAATTGAATTCCATTTATCTGAGCAACTATCGCTGTAACATCCCCCTCTATTCAGCACATGTCATCGACTTATTCTTTGAGGAGACTTGCATGCAAGTGATTTGTTTATGGTACATGGTGATTTTGTTATGATTATGGATTATGCATGATGATGATGATATGGTGTGATTTATTTTTTCTGATATATATGTATTGACAGATGTTATTGACGAGTTTACCTGAGTGTGCAGGACACATGACAAATTATGGATGCTGATGGCATCAATGAACCTCCTTAGACTCCAGATTGAGTCAGGGAGTGGATTGTATTTTATTTTAGTATTCTATTTTACACATATGAGACATATGATTGATTTAGTATGATTATGTATATGGATATGTGACAATGTTTTGTCAATGGATGCAGGCTGACGATGCTTGCTAATCTGACTCACATAAAGAGTAAAGGGGTCATGCACATAAACCAGATATTGAGGGAGAGGTGTGGCAACATCCCTATTACAACCTATTAGCATTCTCATCGTGGCTCGAATGGTAGGTTAACGATTACCTAGTTCAAGAGGTCCACGATGTCGTGAGGGCGAACTAAGACTATCACTCACGAAGATTTCTAAGGGGTGCACAATAAGGCATAGTCTTTATTTCTTAGAAGCCCTTAGTCTCTCACAAGGTCGACCGGGTGGAGTGTTTACTCCAAGGGTTGGAAAAACTACCAAAACCAGTTAAAAGGCGAGTGACACCCTTGGAGCACAGAGGTGCGTCTTGAAGGGCACGTCGTGTAATTTAAAATTTTGAGTCAATAAATCTAGGTGGCCTAGAAAACAATGAATCAAATTGACCTTGTTGGATTAAAATAAGTATTTAATGAGTGAATCTATTAATTATAAATCCCAATAAAAGTCAAAACCTAAGTCTAAGTTTTAGATATGAGACTAAATTAAATTTATTAATTAAATTAAAAGAAATGAGATAAATCAAATTAAGAATTAAAATAGTGAGAAAATCTAAAGATGTGATAAAATGCACATGTGTGCATGGAATTAATAATTTGGATTTTTAATTAGAAGAAATAATAATGTGAGAGAATAGAAGAACACTTGGAAAATAATTTAATTTTGAGTCAACCTACCACTAGTCTAACTAGAAGAAGACTCCTAATCAAAATCTAACTAAGATCTAGTTAGGAGACACTCATTTAATGAGAATGTGGGGAATAAATGGACAACTAAGAGAGAAAATAGGAACACATGGGAGGATCTTAGGGAATTTGACTTTTTAATTAAAATAAAAACTTGTAATTACTTGTGCAACTTGAGGAGAGAGTGACAAGTGTGTGGGTGAATAATCCTAATTTATTTAATTAAAAAGTTAATTAATTTGTACATGTGGACATGTGTCAGTGAATAAAATTCTATAAAACAAATGGTCTAGATGGGAAATTGAACACACTTGTTATTGATAAAGTTATGCTGCCAAAATCATTTTTGGATTGTGTTTTACTTGTGAGAGTTGGGATACCAAGTTTAAGGTTAGAGTGATAGCTCTTTCTTGCGAGGCAAGCTTGGAGCTAGAGTATTTCTGGTTTGTGTGTGCGTGGCCCCTTTGCGGCTCGGGGGGCTAAGGGGGAAGAAGAGTACCCCTAACGTTAGCTACCGATGAAGTCTTTGCGATTAGCATGCTGGAGTAAAGAGGAGCGCAAGTGGTTGACATACATTATCTACTATCGATCTTCATTGGTTCCGGTATTTATTCCTAAAGTTGTTAGTGTAACAAGATTTGATTTATAGATTGAATGCTTGAGATTCCATTTTTGAAACAGTTCAAGTCCTGATTTTAT
The DNA here is from genome assembly GCA_900067695.1 of Picea abies. Classification (NCBI taxonomy): domain Eukaryota; kingdom Viridiplantae; phylum Streptophyta; class Pinopsida; order Pinales; family Pinaceae; genus Picea; species Picea abies. Next base: position 2,579 of record CBVK0100262217.1, read on the forward strand.
TAATAATCTCGCTGAAGTTTTATGAAGTGATCTTGTTTAATCTCTTGGGTTCGCTGCCATTTATTCAATTTAGAGTTTAGAGAAAATTTATGTTGTCAATGCCAAATTCAATCATAGTCACTAAATTAAAAATTTGTATGTATGCTTCCAAACATTGCATTGCTGAGAGTTACTTCTATTTTGAAATTCCTGTGTATAAATTCATTGGTTGGATTTGCACTTTATTGCTTCTGAAAAAAAATAAAATGAATTTGTAAATTCACTACTAATACTAATTTAAATGGCAACATCAAATTTAGAGGTTCATTGAATGTTGTCATTCAAATTACAGTCTGATATCTTTATAGCTACCAATTTTTAGGCAAAATAAATTGGGAACTCTTATGGTCGTCGTGTTGAGATGCTACTCTAATTATGTCACGAATTAAATTTACAAATGGAATTCAAACTGTTACTTGCGCGCTATCAAATTATTTCCAACTCTTAGAATTTCGAACCTCCCTATAATCGCTACTTTATTAAAACCCAAATCCAGAACTTAGGAATATCTACTTGGTATGCGATATGTTTTTTTTTTTCTGCAATTTCGAATTGGAGAGTTTCGTGTGGTCTTTATTTTTATTCTTGCATAGTCATATCTTATGTGTAACTAAGATGAAGAATTTATCATTTAAACAATAATAAGTTTAAGCGAAAAGATGGTGTTGATATTGAGATGAAAATTTCTAATTTTATTCTTGCATAGTGCTATCTTATGTGTAACTAAAATGAATAATTTATCATTAAACCATAATAATTTAAAGTGAAAAGAAGATGTTGATATATAATATTTAAAGTGAAAAGAAGATGTTGATATTGAGATGTAATTTCTACTTTTATTCTTGCATAGACATATCTTATGTGTAACTATGATGAATAAATGATAATCTAAACATTAAAAGTTAAAGTGAAGAGGAGGTATTAACATTAAGTTGCACTTTTACTTTTAGTATTGCATAGTATAATTTAGGTCTAACTATGATGAAGATATATAATTAAATAACCTTAGTTAAATTGAAGAAATAGTTTAATATTAGATCATGCAAGATGTTGAGGTTCTAGTATTGATTACATCAATCCTATATGTGGAATATAGTATTATAATAGTTAATGGTGAAGTAGAAGACAAATAATGAATCGTAAGAACTTAAACTTTTAACTACTTAACTAGAGTTAATGTGCTTGTAGATATTGTAAGTATTTGATGACCACTTGTGCTTAATACTTTTAGGTGAGTGCGCAAGTTACACTCTCTTAGGTAGTAGACTTGGTATTTAATGATCATTCTGTTGCACTTTTGGTTATCAATTCAAGCACTAGACTTTTTGTAGTTCTTAACTTATTAGTATTTTATTTGCATAAATTTGGGTATATTATGTTGCTAATATTAATGATGTCATTCTTAAATTATTTACTTCTTAGTTTAGATTCTTGAGAGTCGTTATATTATGGGAATTAAAAACTTCATTTTTCCTTAGAACAATCATCAGTCTTGAGACCTTAAATGGTCATGATCAATCAGATGAATCTTGGACTTGAGCATTGATTGATTATGTGTCTTGGAGGTCCCAACCTGGTAGGATAGGTTGGGCGGGTAGTGCCTTATGTTATCTTTATGTGTTATGGTTGATTGAATGATAGTAATATTGATTTCAATTGATCGTGATGAGATTGATTGTGTGTCATTATCAGTTGTGTTGTGACACTTTTCATTTGTCCTGACGTTTGTTTATATATATACCTTTTTTTGTACATCACTTTTGTTGTCGTAACGGAGGGGTTGTTATAATGGCCCAAGTACTACTTTGTCTGCTGGATTGTCCCAACTAACTAGGCTACTACACTTTCTGCAAGGCCATCGAATAGCTAAAGTAACGCTTGGCTAGGAAAGTAAAACTTGCTTGAGTGGGCTTCACACCCTAGACTAAGACCTCCCGAACCACACCCTGACTAGGAAAGACCATACTACAAAGGTGAGAACACCCTAAATCAACAACATTCTAGCTACCACTCCAACTCGAAGAGTTTTTAGAAAGTCTTCCTTCATTTGGATGGTCTTCTTAGAGTTTTTGGTGGGGAATACCATTTTGGCACAATATGAGGTGGGGTAGATATCTTATTAGCAGGTATATAATAGCCAGGATGCCCCAAGACATTAGGAGCATACAAATTCCAAGAGGAAGGGAAGATAGCCGAAGCTACTCGACCTATTAGATCCTTCACATAAAAGTATGGATAAGAAACAATTTTATCCATCTTTGAATGTCGATGTTACATTCAAGTCCACTAAGATGACCCCCCCCCCATCAAGTTATATATACTTAGACACTAGTCCATATAAGATGCAAAATAAAACCTTGGCCTTTGGGCCTCCACCAAAGAATAATATTCTCTTTGAACACTAAATTGGTTCAAAGAGAGTAGAATCAATCATCGTATACTCATTCTTATATCATACATAATAGGAATACTATTGATAAGAGGAGTATTGTTTCCCATTGATAGGAGGACACTACCACACATTTATTTATACCTCGATCAATGAGGTGTTATCCAATACACATAATATATCTATACATCTCATACATCTAGGAAGGGATTAAGATAGAAATTGGGAGAATCAACAAGATGTTGAATGATTTGTGAAAACTTGGAGCCGGGTTTGGGTCTGTGATTTTTCAACAAAGAAGTGCTCGCATATGGTCGTAAGTAACTAAGCTTGGGGGATAGGGCCGCATGCCCCCTCCTTTCCCCTTCCCATTTTCTGGTGCCTTATCCCATCACTCCCCTTTTTTGGTAGCCCTTCCACGTACCTTGTACCCAATACCTTTTCCCCTGTCACCTCCAGTCAGCACCACACTCGTGCTCCTGCCACATCCTGCATCTGAGGTAAGGTTCTGGCACGAGGAGAAGACATATGGAAGCTCTAGAGGAGGAAGAGGTGGACTATGAGCCAAGTCCATCACGTGGCCGAGCCTTCCCTTCCTTTGAGGAGTTCATGAACTGAGAATTACATCCCCCCCGCTCGCCGCAGTCTACTCACTCTTCAATTCAGGAGGAGATGATATTTACTCTTGTGCATGCAAAGAATGGAAGAAACAAGAAAGGCAAAGGCCTGGTTAACATTCTTTCAAATGGTTTTCCAACAATCGAGTCCAGAGATAAATTCAAAACCAAAGCTTCAAAACAAGTTATCGCGTCCAGCCCCCGGAGAAGCGTAGAACACATGCCTTTCGTGTCTCCTCCTTGCTCTTAGGAGAATAATACGAAAGGTACCGTGAATAAGATAGAAAATTTTATTCTAGAAAAGTGCAGACAGGTGAAAATGGTAGTAGGGGAAGACCTGGTAGTTGTGGATATAGCCAATTTCCATGGAAACCTCTTAGTACAAAGGTTCTCTGGTAAGACTCATGGACATCGGGCTATGATTTATTGGTTAGAAAAAACTTGGTCCCCAGTCCTAAGGAATACACCGGAAGCCCACGTCCTAGCCAAAGGATGGAACTCCTTTTTCTGTAAATCATCAACAGATTATGAAAAGCTTCTGAGTGGAAGCTGATCATGGGGGATATCAAGTTTGGTGCTAAATTCCTGGATAGTAGAGTTTGACCCAGAGCGTGAACCTGTATCCTAGTTGAAGGTTTGGGAAATAGTACCAGGCCTCCCATTGGCCTTTTAGACTAGAGAGGCCCTAGAAGTAATTAGGGACAAATTAGGGACCTTTGTGGGTTTAGAACCCAACTGGGCCTCCAAAAATGACAGGTGCTGGGCTTGGATACATGTAGAGGTGAACATCAGAGAGACATTGATTGGAAACCTAGACCTTGTCCTAGAAGACTTCACTTGGCACCAGAAATTTTATTACTGGAGAGTCCCCTTCAGATGCCATGCATGCCATGAAATTGAGCATTTGCGTGCAGGCTGCAAGCGCCTGCTCCCAAGAAACCTTCCTATAAAGAAAACACATGTGAGAAAATACACTTGTAACAGATTAGAGAAGGTCGAGGCGGTCTTGACATGTGTCTCTAAGGAATTTTTTAAGATCTTGTCCATCAGGCTACTCTCTCAAATGACAATTTTTCCTAAGAGCTCCACTGTTTCTGAAGGACTGGTCCACTCGCTCTCACCTTCAACTTCCCCCCCTATTTTCCCCTCCCCTCTTCCCGTTTCGGCAAACCCCCAGTCGTTCCCTACTCTTTCCCCTTCAGAGCTAACGATCATTGACCCCCCTTACCCTTCATAACCCCTTCCCTCTCCTAGCTCTAAGCCTTCCTTGGGCCCTCGATATGTTTCCCCCTCTCTCCCCTCCAATGGTGTCTTACACCCAATCCCTCTCCAAAGGCTATGCCCTAAGGTCAAAAGAAAAATCAAAGGTTTCTTCTTCATCCAAAGGGGGTTTAGCTTTAGACGCCCCTCAAGCTACCATTGTAGGAATAAAGTCTCATATCTCAAAAAATAAAGAACCGGTCACAACTAAAATCAGGAAAGGCATGTAGGAAACCATCACAAGGGCCCTTAGAGTGGGGAAAGCCCAACCCCCTTTGAAAAAATGATTCTTCTCTCCTACAATCCAAGAGGGGTAGCCCCCCCCAGAAAAAAAAACTAGCCCTCAAAAGGTTTCTCCTGAGCTTTAACCCTGATGTCATTTTACTATAGGAGATGATGTGTAAAGGGGAATAAGCTATAAAGGCTATCAATCCCTAGTTAAAAGATTAGGCCTTTAGTGCAATAGATGTTGATGGTTTGTCTGGTGGGTTGTTGATAGGTTGGAGCCCGAATTTTAAATCCCTTTCTTCGTCTTCTTCAATCTCCACCATTTTAGTGAACCTAAAACATAAATATGACGACTATGCCTTCTTTTTCATAAATATCTACGACCCTTACTCTGATAGAATTTCCTTATGGGAAAATCTGAAAAATGAAGGACTTTTTAATGACCCTTTAATGGTCGTCGACGTGGATTTGAATTTCACTCTTTCCTTGAGAGAGGTTTGGGGCTCCCATCCAAAAGAGGATCATCAACAAGGTTTTTTCCCATCTTTTCTCGAATCTGTAAATCTAATGGATGTGGAACCAATGAAGCTCTCATCAACATGGAGAAATTTTTAAACATGAAGAGACGAATTTGCGAAATGACTTGATATATTTTTGGTATCTGAAAAGTTTCTGGAGAAGGGTCTAAGATTCCTATCAAAAGTAGAAGAAGGAGGGAGTTCATACCACTTCCCCATCTCTTTGAGATGGATCTCTAACTAAACGAACCCCTCCCCCACCTTTAAAAATAAACAAAGTGTGTTTTGAAGACCCTAATTTCCAAAACATTGTAACCTCAAATTGGAAGAAGCTTCAAGTTGACAAGAATGAGCCTCTAATGATACAATTTGAGAAAAAACTTAAGAATACAAAAGAAACAATAAAGAAATGGATTCCAAAATGGAAAGATAAAAATACAAAGGAAATCTTAGAAATCGAAATTGAACTCTCCCAACTTGGCTCCAGACTGGATAGAGAATCCCTTAGCCTGACTCTCCTAGAGGAATTAAGGTGTTTGGAGAAAAAACACAATCGGTGGTTAAAATGGGAGGAAGAGGAATGGAGACTCAAAATCCGTGCCCTTCGGTTAAAAGTCAAGGACAACAACACTAAGTTATTCCATAACTTTTCCAACCCAAGACAAAATCTAAATACTATTTGGGAGCTCAAGAATGAAGAAGGAACTTAGTTCAGTTCCTTTCCAGAAAAAGCAGAGGCAGGGGCATGTTTCTTTGAATCCCTTTTCTTGACCCCTGAAGGATGCCCCATCCATGAAATCCTTCAAGTAGCGGCCAATTTCCATCCCTTGTTCTCTGAATAAATGAACCAACTCCTTCTAAAAGAAATATCTCTAGATGAGGTAAGAACAACCCTTTTATCAATGAAGAGTGGCAAAAGTCTGGGTTAGGACGGGTTCTCGATAGAGTTTTTCAAATTCTTCTATGAATTCTTAAAATAAGACCTACTCCTCATGATCAAAGAGTCTAAATCTTTCAGAAGAATTTATGGTCCACTAAACTCAACCTTCCTTTGTCTCATCCCAAAGAAGTAGAACGCCGGATCGCTCGAGGACTATCGCTCAATCTCCTGCTGCAATGTGACTTATAAGATGATTACAAAAATTATTGCATGCAGATTAAGACCACTCCTTAGTAAGGTAATAGGCGATGAACAATTTGGTTTTCTCCAAAATCAATAGATTCATGATGCACTGGCCTTAGCACATGAGTCTCTACATTTAGTGAAAAAAAAACTTAAAGCTGCTTTCTTTAAGCTGGACCTATCAAAAGATTTTGACCAAGTAAATTGGACTTTCCTTCGACTAGTCCTCATTCAATTAGGAATGAATGTCAAGATGGTAAACTGGATAATGGGGTGCCTCAACAGTGATTCCTTCACGATATTGATAAACATATCTCCCTTTCATTTCTTCAGATCTTCCCGAGGTCTATGCCAAGGCTGCCCCTTATCCCCCTTCCTGTTCCTAATCATCGCGAAAACCCTAAGAAAACTGATAAAAGAGGCTAGAATCGAAGGGTGTTTATGAGGTTTAAAAGTGACAGCTTCAGAGACGGTCTCTCATCTCCTGTTCATTGACGATGTCTGGGTCAATATCTATGGATCTTTGAGGGAAACATCTTACCTCTTGAAAACACTAGAATTGTTCTGTAAGGCGACGTGTATGAAGATAAATCTTGAAAATTCCTATTTACTAACCAGTTTATGTTCAGGGGTTGAGGTTACCTCCTTTCTATGAATTCTTCCTATTCAATATAATTCATTGGATGAGGGGGAAAAATACTTAGTATTTAATACAAATACTGAGAAGTACAAGAAGTCAGACTGGGCCTGGCTTATTTGAAAGGTGGAATCAATACTTGTCTTTAGAGCTCTCTCTCAAGGAGGCATGCTAGTCCTACTGAAATCTGTTCAGGAAGGAATTCCAGTTTACTGGAACTCCATCACAGTCGTCCCTAAAGGTATCCTAGGAAAGATAAAAAAAATTCAACAATCATTTTCTATGGGCGGACAACAATGCTTCAGGGGGTATGCACTTAATGAAGTGGTCCTCCCTCACAATTCCTAAAAGTTTAGGTGGCTGGGGAAATAAAGTTTTTTGTGTCTTTGCTAGAGCTTTAACTGGAAGGAACCTTTGGTGGCTATTCGTAGGGAAATTTCTCTGGATCAAAGTAATGCGGTCCAAATACTTACCTAACCTCTCAGTCACCAAATGGCTCGGACATCCGAACAAGTCCTCAAAAAGATCCATAGTGTGGAAGGCTCTGGTTGAAACTTTCCCCCTCGTAGGAGATTGGGTGGTCTGGAAAATAAGAGACGAAAAAAAGGTCAAGGTGGGAGAAGACCCTTGGTTAGGGACATGAAACTTCTTCATACTCTCTCCTCCCCTCATTCAAAACTTAAGGAACAACAACATACACTCTCTTCATGACGTGTGCTTTGGGTTCCTTCAGCCTCAAGGATGAGCAGGTTGGAAAGATACATCGACCTTAGGTCTCTCAGAGGCTCTTCATGTTGAATGGATAACCACTACCCCATTTCTTTGATATGGAGCTCTAACTTAATGAACTCCCCTCGCCTTTAAAAATCAACAAAGTTTGGTTTGATGACCCTGATTTCCAAAACATTGTAACCTCAAATTGGAAGAAGCTTCAAGTTGACAGTAACGAGCCTCTAATGATACAATTTGAGAAAAACATGAAGAATACCAAAGCAACAATAAAGAAATGGATTCCAAAATGGAAAGCTAAATAGACAAAGGAAATCTTAGAAATCGAAATTGAACTCTCTCGGCTTGGCTCCATATTGCATAGAGAATCCCTTAGTCTGACTCTCCTGGAGGAATTAAGGTGTTTGGAGAAAAAACAAAATGGGTGTTTAAAATGAGAGGAAGAGGAATGGAGACTCAAAATCCATGCCCTTTGGTTAAAAGTGGGGGACAACAACTCTAAGTTCTTTCGTAACTTTTTCAACCCGAGACATAATCTAAATACTATTTGGGAGCTCAAGAATAAAGAAGGAACTCGGGTCAGTTCCTTTCCAGAAAAAGCAGAGGTAGGGGTAGGTTTCTTTGAATCCCTTTTCTCGGCCCTTGAGGGATGCCCCATCTAAGAAATCCTTCAAGTAGCGGCCAATTTCCAGCCCTTGTTCTCTGAAGAAATGAACCAACTCCTTCTAAAAGAAATATCTCTAGATGAGGTAAGAACAACCCTTTTCTCAATGAAGAGTGGCAAAATTAGGGGTCCGGATAGGTTCCTGGTGGAGTTTTTCAAATTCTTCTATGACTTCTTAAAATAAGAACTACTTCTCATGATCAAAGATTCTAAATCTTCCGGAATAATTTATAGTCCGCTAAACTCAACCTTCCTTTGTCTCATCCTGAAGAAGCAGAATGATGAATCGCTCGAGGACTATCACACAATCTCCTGCTGCAATGTGACTCATAAGATGATTACAAAAATTATTGCATGTAGATTAAGACCACTCCTTAGTAAGGTAATAGGTTATGAACAATTTGGTTTTATCCAAAATCGACAGATTCATGATGAAGTGGCCTTAGCACAAGAGTCTGTACATTTAGTGAAAAAAAAGAAACTTAAAGTTGTTTTCTTTAAGCTGGACCTATCAAAATATTTTGACCAAGTAAATTGGACTTTCCTTTGACTAGTCCTCATTCAACTGGGAATGAATCTAAAAATGGTAAACTGGATAATGGGGTGCCTCAAGAGTGCTTCCTTTGCAGTTTGGAAAAACATAGCTCCCTCGTGTTTCTTCAGAGCCTCTCAAGGTCTATGCCAAGGCTTCCCCTTGTCCCCCTTCCTGTTCCTAATCATCACGAAAACCCTAAGAAAACTGATAAAAGAGGCTAGAATTGAAGGGTGTTTATGAGGTTTAAAAGTGACAGCTTCAGAGACGGTCTCTTCTCTCCTGTTCATTGACGATGTCTAGGTCAATATCTATGGATATTTGAGGGAAACATCTTACCTCTTGAAAACACTAGAACTGTTCTGTAAGGCGACGTGTATGAAGATAAATCTTGAAAATTCCTATTTTCTAACCAGTTTATGTTCAGGGGTCGAGGTTACCTCCTTTCTATGAATTCTTCCTGTTCAATATAAGTCATTGGATGAGGGAGTAAAATATTTAGGCTTTAATCTAAAGCCTGATTAGTACAAGAAATTAGACCGGGGCATGGCTTATTCAAAAGGTGGAATCAAGAATTGACTCCTGGGTCTTTAGAACTCTCTCCCGAGGAGGTAGGATAGTCCTATTGAAATCTATTCAGGAAGGAATTCTAGTTTACTAGAAATCCATCGTAGCCATCCCTAAAGGTATCTTGGACAAGATAAATAAATTCAATAGTCATTTCCTATGGGCTGACAACAATGCTTCAGGGGGGATGCACTTAACAAAGTGGTCCTCCCTTGCAATTCCTAAAGCTTTAGGTGGCTGGGGAATTAAAGATATTTGTCTCTTTGCTAGAGATTTAGCTCGAAGTAACCTTTGGAGGCTATTGGTAGGGAACTCACTCTGGAGAAAAGTAATGAGGTCCAAATACTTCCCTAACTTCTTGGTCACCGAATGGCTCAGACATCCGAACAATTCCTCAAAAGGATCCATAGTGTGGAAGGCTCTGGTTGAAGCTTCCCCCCTAGTAGGAGATTGGGTGTTCTGGAAAATAGGAGATGGAAAAAAGGTGAGGGTGGGAGAAGACCCTTGGTTGGGGCCATGAAAATTCTTCATACTCCATCCTCCCCTCATTCAAACCTTAAGGAACAACAACATACACTCTCTTCATGACATGTGCATTAGGTTTCGTCAGCCTCAAGGACGAGCAGGCTGGAAAGATGCATCACCCTTAGGTATCCCGGAGGCTCTTCATGTTGAATGGTACTCCTTTCTTTCTTGGTTATGCAAAAATATAGTCATGCTCTCCCAAGATGATGAGGATTCATTATGTTGGTATCGTAACCCAAGAGATGGATCCTTCACAACCAAATTAGGGTACGATGCCTGATAGGAGGAAAGGAAAAATGTCCAACCACAATGGTGGTGGAAGGCTTTATGGAAATCCAAGGCTCCTTTGCACTGTAAACTTCTAATGTGGCTGGCCTTATCTAATAAACTATCAACTTGGGATAATCTGGAAAAAATGAACTAACATGGTCCAAACCGTTATGTACTCTACAAACAAAACTCTGAAACAATATCTCACCTATTTGTATCATGCCCCCTTGTAGGTCAGGTTTCCATGGAATTAAAATGAAAGCTAAAAGTAGAAGTAGATTGTATTAATCCTTCCCTGGAGGAATGCTACAAGCTTTGGATACATGACATATTGCTAAAACTGTATGCAAGAATACCATTTATCTTGGTTGCAAATTTATGGTGGGCTTGCAATGCAACACTTTTTAAAGATAAATGGATTTCACCAGAAGTAATTACAACCCTAACTTTGGCACATGTAACAAAGACCAAATAGGAGCAGGAAAATCCAAAACAGAGGGTTCCCTCCTTCCATGTTTTGGATTATTCCATCATGTGGATCTATTTCAATGGTGCCAACTAAGGACACCCTCCCTCAATTGGAGTGGGTGTAGTTTTATTCTTAAATCATAACCATTACATTAACATCAAGTATGCCCTAGGAGGAGGATCCAATAACAAAGATGAAATAATAGCCTTATGGACCCCCCTAGAGACAACAAAGAAAAAGGACACTAGGAAGCTTTAGGTCATGGGAGACTCAAAATTGGTGATTGACTGGGCTAAAGTAAAAATCTATTTTTAGAACATCAATCTGGCCAATATTTTGTGAGACATAAAACTTTCCTTCCAATGCTTTGATTGGCTGTCTTTCCAACATATCCTGAGAGAACTCAATGTAAAAGTAGATGAACTCTCGAAAGAATCTATAGAACTACAACGAGTGGCCTTCGGGCACTATGAGTACTTTGAAGGGACTGAAACAAAAGCAATGGAATTCTGACTGTAAATGTTCAAAGGTAAGGATGGAAATGATGCAAAAAAAAAATCAGAAGGTACATAATGTTATGTCAACATATAGAAAAAAATGGCGAATGTAGTTACAAGACCTTTTTCTTTTTGTAATTGTCAGGATGTAATCCTTTTTAAGGTAGTTTTGTAAGACTGGAACATGTATATTCAATGAATATAAGAAGCTTTTTTTCTATGGAAAAAAAATGTTAAATCATTCTGTTAATGTAATTCGATTAGGTCAAGGGTACTGTTAAGTAACAAAGATATGAATACAAAAACACCACAATATATCCATGAACAATATAGAATAACTCTCACTTCATTATTATCCAAACCCTTAAGGTAGGGAAACACCTTACAATTGATCCTTTTAAGGAAGGGATCCACTCCTGATCACTTGCCTCTTCGAGGGGGAAGCCTCCTAATGAGCTATGCTCCAAATACAATACTTCTCAACATGCCCATTACATTGCTCATAACTCCTTTATATAGTTCTACCTACCACCTAAGAACATTCTAAAGGAGGAACCTTCTATAATCCCTCTCACATTCATTGTGTTCACACTAGGCCTTATTTATTAAAAGTGGCCTTCACACATAACAATACATATCTACTATTATTCTCCTTGGGTACCTCCCTAGGTACCCCATATTATTCCCCTAGATACACTACATTCCATCCCCCTTATGAAAGTTTTTTCCTCAATAATTGTTATGAGGAAGTACAACCATATACCAGGGTCCCATGAATAAGTGTGGACCATAATGTTGAAGTAGGCTAGAGAACCAGGGTCCCATGTAGAAGTGCTAGCTATTGGAGTTAATTCACACACACCTAGGATTTGTTTTTTTCCTAAGGTTTTTCCTTGTTTATTAGTCATAATTAGTCATTATCTAGTCTCCTATATTTTAGGGGAGAATATTCCACCTGAAGAATATTCTCTTTCAATTGACACTTTAGTTTGACTAGTTGAGTTGAGTTTATATGCTACATTGGTTTTGTCACCATGCAACATTGGGATCATCACCATGATAATTCGACCTTGCCTTGGTATCATCACCATACTGGTGCATTAGCCTTGATTCCCTGAGTTAACTCCTCACTACTCTCTGTTTAGTCAGTTAACTGAAGACTAGTTGACTAGTTAACTCAACTAGGTGGCAGTTCACTCTCGTAACTGCCTGAGAGACTAGACTAGGTGGCGGTTCACTCTTGTAACTGCTGGTGTGTGTCCATATCATTTTAGACCACCATTATGGCACATTGGTTCACCTCTAGTGCACACTCATTGAGCTATACATAGTATATCACGTGTAAACTATTCATTATTCACACCCGTTAATGAGAATTCTTTCATTCTTTCTCTCCTTCTTATTATTTCTTCTATTCTCTTTGCAAATGTGTGTATCATTGTTTAGCTAGATCTATTATATGCAGGTTCAACACATTTACATGGTATCTGAGCTGACGAATTGCTAAGCAAAAGCTACACCAAAAGTTTTTGCAGGTACAAAAGATTGAAGACAACGAAAATATGGAATTCCAAAAAGAATTCATTCTTACACCTTACAACTATTTTGCATGGAAGGAGAAAATATCCATACATATCCATACTAGAGGGTTGTACAGGTTAAACTTGAATACATATACAGAACCAACATCAGCCATAGAAAAATACAAGTACTTAAATCGCATGGATGAGGCACTCAAAACAATTTGCAGTCTTATTTCTCCCGATCTTCTTTTTCATATATCTTCCTGTAAGATTCCCAATGACTCTTAGACCACCTTGGAAGGGATATTTGGAAAACATGATGAGATGATAGGACACATGCTGGAGGCGGAGTTTCTCACATTGGATCCAAAAATCTTCGAGAATATCCAAGATTTCTTTACAAAATTCAAGGATTTACTGTCGCAACTTAAAGCTTGTGGGGTTGATAAATCGAAGGAGGAGAAAAAAATGGTTCTCACCATTCTCTCCAATATTGGTCCTTAATTCTCTATATTCGTATCTACATTCCATACTGTCAAATTCACCTCTAGAGCCACCTGGAAGATGCCTTCTCTTGAAGACTTTATCGAATCCCTGACATAAGAGAAAACCAAGCTCATCAACATGGGCACAATCAAAGGCCCAATTGCGCATGCACTCACTGTGCATGATGGAAGCCACAAATATCAAAAATCTAAAGATAAAGATAAAAAGAAATCTCATGCACATCTGAATAAGGAAGGGTACACAAAACCCTTCATCGACGCCTTTGGATCCAAAGGGGAAAAGGGAAGAAAAGGGGAGAAATGCACGTACTGTCACAAAGGATTCCATTCGGAATCTGCATGCATGCAAAAAAAAAAGATCTGATGTCTCAAATACTTCAACAAAACAACCTTGGAGATTGCATCCCTGAGGGTGCAAAGAAGAAGAAGCCAGAAGATTCAAATTCCAAGAAAGGCATTTCTATCCATGCCTTGATTGCAATCAACTCCTCTCCCGATGCTTGGATCGTAGATTTAGGAGCATCACATCACATGGTTGCCTTAGAAGCAGTCTATTCTTCTTTGGATGCATGAAAAGGTCCTCCTATTCTGATGGGGGATAACTCTTCTATTGAAGTCACCGACAAAGGAAGGATTGAACTCACCAACGGAAGCTTCGAGAATGTGCTGCACGTTCCCAAACTTTATGTCAACCTTCTCTCCGTGTATCAGATGATGAATTACGACACTGGAAAGAAATTCATATTCACACCAAATTCCTTGGACATATACGACATGCAAACCAAATCCAGGGTTGCTACCGGTGAGGTAAATCATTAGTCTATATTGTATACATTTTTTGAATTCATTGAACCTGATTCTACTTTACTGCTTACTCATGCTGATGAAATTAGTAGGATATGGCACAGAAGGTTTGGACATTTTAATTTCAGATACATGCAACAACTTAGAAAGCATAGATTGGTTGATGGTCTACCATACATCCATTTCTCCAAGGGAGTATGTGAGGGATGTGTTTTCAGAAAACACCTTCAATAGAAATTTGACAAAGGAAAGTCTCAATGAGCTTCTGCACCTTTAGATCTGATCCATAGTGACCTTATGGGTCCTTTTCCGCATCCATCCATCAACAAAGTGAGGTTTTTTCTCATTTTTGTTGACGATTTCTCACGTTTTACATGGATCTACTTTCTCAGGCAAAAAATTGAGGTCTTTCAACACCTCAAAGATTTCAAAGCCTTGGTTGAGACACAGTCCAGAAAGAAGATCAAAGTTCTCCAAACTGATAATGGGGGAGAGTATGTAAATCATGAGATCCATAATCTTTTCCATGAGGTAGGGATCCAGTTGCAGCACACAGTTCCCTATACTCCACAACAAAACGGAGTTGCTGAGCGCAAAAACATATGTCTAAAGGAGATGGCATCTTGCATGTTGCATGCAAAGTCACCACCACAGAGACTATGGGCTGAAGCACTTAACTGTACAACATACATTCAAAATAGACCCCCCCATAGATATATCAAGGATAAGGACCCCTACGAGGCTTGGAGCGACCTCAAACCGGAAGTGACTCACTTTCGCATTTTCGGTTCACGTGCATGGGCCCAGATTCCCTCTGAAAAGAGGAAGGCACTTGATCCACAGAGTACTGAGTGCATTTTTGTTGGATACCCCGAATATGTGAAGGGATATCATCTTATTGATCTTTCCTCAGACCAACACATCATTGAGTGTAGTGTCCAATTCGAGGAAAGTGTCTCGCATGTACCTCAACAACCGCATGCAGACACCTTCACTCTTCCACCTGTCCAAGATGATGAGCATGCACATGCTAACTCTTCTTTAGATGAGAGTTCTGATTCAGAGGACTCATATGATTCAGATTCAGAGTCAATACAGTCATATGTAGAGTTAGAGCATCCAGATGCAGTTGTAGAGCCAAAGCAGAGGCCCAAGTGGGCACAAACTACTCTTCAGGATGCAAGGGATCTCGTTGGTGATCCAACCAATACTAGGAGGACTCAATCTGATTTTGAGGAGCCTCCTGTTGCACTCACTGGCACTGAACCATTTCCTTCCAAGCATCTTTTCTTGGTTCAGTCTTCAGATTGACAGTCTTATGGCGAGGCTGCTGGAAATCCCTTTTGGGAATCTGCCATGCAGGAGGAGTACAACTCCCTCCTCAAGAACCAAACTTGGGATCTTGTTCCCCTTCCTTCTAGGAGGAAACTTGTCAGATGCAGATGGGTCTACAGGACCAAGAGTGCAACGGATGGACAGATCAACAGATACAAAGACAGACTTGTCGCCAAAGGCTTTCAACAGGTTCATGGTATTGACTATGATTATACCTTCGCTTCAGTAGCAAAGATGGATTCCATACGATTGGAACTTGCCATTGCGACAACCAAGGGATGGGAAGTCCATCAGATGGACGTGAAGAATGCATTTCTTCACGATGATCTCTATGAGGATATATACATGGAGCAGCCCCAGGGATTTATGTAGGACTCATCTTTGGTCTGTCGACTGAAGAAGTCACTTTATGGACTCAAGCAGGCTCCGAGGGCATGGTATGCCAAGATGGATTCCTACCTATTGTCACAGAAATTTGTACGTTGTAAATCAGACTCGAATGTCTACATGCTCAAGACAGATGATTCACTTCTACTTTTAGTTCTGTATGTCGATGATTTGCGGATCACCGGGTGATTGACTTCAGCGATTGCTACAGTCAAGAGGATTCTACATGACAGGTTTTTGATGACGGACATGTCAGTGTTTCATGGAAACCTGCACAGGAGATCTAGCTAAAGCAAGTACAAACAAAGATTATCAAGAAAGGAAGAGAGATTCAATATGGAAGAATGAGAAAATATATTCACACTACTCCAATGAGCTGATGATTGATATTGAAATTGGATATTTTTCCTCGAGGAATTCAAATATCCAATTTGTTTATGCAAATAGTGCTAAGAAAATATTAGAATTGAGTTTGATGTGCACGGCTCCATTTTTTTCTCCTGAGATTCATGCATTGTGCATGGAAAAGTATCTGCATGTGACTCTTGAGATGCATGCCATATATCTTCCACATGAATTTTAGAAAACAAATCTGAAATGGAGTAGACATCATCTTCAATTAATGGAATACAAATTTTTGTAGATGCTTGTGTAGAAGGCTCTTCAAACAGAGATGATTTATCTTCCAGTGACTTTTCTACATTCTCTATCTTGTCAACATTTTGCATGCATTCTTCCTTATTCCCAAATAAAACCTCCAATCTTCTCCATAAATCATTTGGAGTGAATTCTTGTGAGTCATCATATACTTGATGGAGAATTTCGGGAGGAATAAAATAGAGGATACATCCTATGGCCATATCTTGTCTATTGAGAAAGTCATCAGGCTCTATTTCCATTGCCATAGTTATTTGGTACAAGCCTCTACATCTGAGCATAAGCAGGATTTTTGGCTTCCATTCCAAATAGTTATGAGGCGTGATAAGTATTTCTGTCAAATAATCCATCTTTTTGTTGTCTTTAATCTTTTGTACTTGCAAATTTTTTTTGGTGTAGCTTTTTGATCAGGGGATCAAATTTTGCTCAAAAATTCAAAGTGCTCAGAATCACTTCAAATCGAATGAGAGCGTAGGTCTTGTTGTTGCGAACCCAACGCAACTCGTTTGGGTTCAAACGGACGTCGGGAGTGAGAGATATCGCGTTCTGTTCAAATTTACAAATAGGCAAGAAAAAGGTTGCTGACTGTACAATCTGTACAGTCCGTACAGACGCTGACGTGGCAGGCCGTACAAAACATGGCAAGCTGTACGACATGTGGTAGGATGGAATTCAAACATGTGGTGACTTGGCATGTTTGGCAGTGAATGGAACGACAACACGTGGCCCAGTTAATGGCCACCAAGTGTCATCCATTGTTTGGTTTAAAACTTATGTCATTGGCCGGAGTCGACCCCGCGACCTCCGGGTAGGGGAAAAGACTTGGAAAAGAGTCGCCAACTGGTGCACCACCATTTGTTACTTATTATATATATGGAATGAAATATATTTAAGTTTGAAAATGCGGGTGGTTTGGGCCATGACCGGGCCGGGGCTTAGCCCCAGCCCTTGGTCGTGCGTTATATAACATATGACCCACAACTATAGTGTATGGGCATGTGTGCAGTTAATGTTTGTTCCAATAGTTATTTCAATGACCGCCATTTGGCCTTTGACCATTGGCTTATGAAACGTGAGCCCATATTTATGCTAGCGCATGGTCGCATGGGTCAATATGACTTGGCCCTTGACGGTTAGGGGCTAGGTACGCCCGTAACTGTCCTACAGTTTGCACGGTTCACGTGGTTGCATCCGGTGCTAGGTTTTTACACTTAAATAATTGTGTGGGCTAGGTTGAGCCATGGACAGGTGCGTTTTGTAGATACAGAGACAACAAGCTTGAAGGAGAAACTTCTAGGAAGCCTATCTTCTTCAATTATTGGCCAAACGAGGTGCCGAAAAATCCCAACTAGGGGTTTTTGGACGTTCTAAAGCCATTGGAGCAGTCAATTTGGCATTTTGAACATTGTAAAACACATTTTTGAGCACTTTGAGCAAATAATACAAATGATCCATTGAAAGTTGGACCAGGAGATGTAACCCAAGAGAGGGGTGAACTCCTTTATCATTTGTTGTGTTATGTGTTTTCTATTCATTGATTATGATGCTATTTATATGCATCTTGAATGAATAAATCCTATTCAAAGTTGTGTTGCAAAGATGATCCATTTGCATTTTTAACACATAAAATTTTACTTGCAAATATTTTCAAGAATACAAGTCTCATTTTTAGATCAAGTTGGTATCAGAGCATAGGTTTTTCAAGACTTGATTATTTGCAAGTGTTTTGTTTTCTGATGCTCACAAGGTTGAAACTCAAAAGAGGAGAAGTTCAACTTGTAGAGCCAAGTTCTCATCCTTCAAGGAGGAAGCATATACCATCACCGCAAGTTTCAAGGAGGCATTCACCAAGTATGGCTCATGAAGAGAGTCATGAACATGTTCCTGCAGAAGATGAATATCTCAGAAAGGCTATCATGGAAATGAAAGAGATGATGAAGATCTTGATAGAAAGGAATACAAGGTTGCAAGGTGAAGGCTCCAACCCTTCAAAGCATAAGGGAGATAGTGGTGATAAAACTCCAAATGGAAATGGAGGGAATGGTGCTTCTCCACCACCCTCTCCTCCATCTTCTCTATCTTCTCCATCTTCTTCTTCTTCTTCTACCAATTGAATACCTCTTCCGAATTCTCCAAAGGGACATGGTAAAACTCTTTCACAAATTCCTTCATTAAAGATTGATATTAAATTCGAATTGCCAATATACAATGGAGAAGTTAATGATGAGAAATTAGATAATTGGATTCGTCAGATTGAGGTATATTGTAGGATACAAAAAATTCAAGATGATGAAACCAAAATTCAGCTTGCTTCTTTAAGATTGGATAGTGCAACACTCATTTGGTGGGAATCCAAGACTCAGGAGGACATGAAGAAGCATGGTAAAATTTTAACCTCTTGGAATGATTTTATTGTTGCAATTAAAAGACAATTTTACCCATTGGCATATAAGCAAAAAGGCTACTATGGATTGGCAAAACTTTAGACAAGCTAAAGGACAGAATGTGCAAAGCTTTACTCAAGAATTTAGGAGAAGAGCTTTGGTTTTGGG
>CBVK0100262223.1:0-18719 GCA_900067695.1 Picea abies
TCTTCCGATCTCACCAAGAGCATTGGAGCGAAGCTGGAACAATAAAGACCCAAAGGAAGCGATCATAAGGTATGTTCATGATTCTTGCCTTCTAGTTCATTCAATAGTTGAAATCTAGGGAAAGAGTATTATTCTGTCTTGTTTTGTTCTAGATCCATGTGGATCTAGGGAGATCAGTTTGTGTCCGCACTTATGGATTTATCCAATAACACTCTCCTCAACATTGAAGCTCAATGGAAAGTCAAAACAACTTTCCCCTACAAAGGTCCACTCGCCCCTGATCAGTCAATGAAATGATCAACCCTACAACCCTGGGTCACATGCTAGTCTCTTTCGAATATCACAATGTTGGCACTGCACTACACTGACCTTGCTAGACTTCTCCCTGCATATATACTGGATCATCCACTTCTGGATCCTCAAGATGAAGTACCTGTGGAAATTGGACCTGAGGTCCAAAAGCTACATCTGTAAAAATATCTCTGTGGAAGTAGTACCTGCCCAACCATCTCCATTCCCGATCATGATGATCAAGAGGGAGAAATTGCCTCGCTCTATAGGAAAAGTCCCTACAGGCCCATTCCAAACCAACCCAAGGTAGAGTATGTGGCTCTCTAGCGCAACCTGGGTCATCATGCAGTGAAACATCCTGCTAACAAGATGAACTCCTAGATCCCATGGCAAACTTCGAAGTTGATCACATACAATCTTCTCTAACTACTCCTATGTCAGACTGATCACTATCAGAATCCCTCTATGCTCAGCTTCTATCACCTAACCTATGATTCTCACCATCACACACCAAGTTTCCACCGGCTTCCTATGACGATCCACCTCTATCTTGTTGGATACCATAAAAACACTCATGTCAAGTGGTCTCAGCCTAGCCACTCCCCATGTCCTCAACCACGCTCTACCTCTCCTCATGTTGCTGCCTATGATAAAAGGGTCAGGAAAGGCTAACATAAACATCTACAATTGACTGTAGGACTAGAAGATATCACATGCTTTGGTCAATCCCAAGGATTCGACCAAAAGCTCATCCATCGGTATCCATGAGAAATACTCGTTTGTAGTCATCATCGAATCCCAACCATCCAATACAACCAGAAGTAACTCCTTCAACTGTTGATCAACCAACATCCATCCCTCATATCCCATGCAACTACTGATACGGTGAAGGTTCTCTCTCATAACTATGTGCTGTTGCAAAGGAGTGGCTTTTGTATGCTCCCCTAAGTATATCTCCTCCCTACAAAGCAATACACCCCTATGAATCCCACCATACATCTTGGCCTATCTCTGTGAGCTATCACTCACCACTGTATGCTTCGGCATATTCATGTCGTCTCCCGTATACTCATGTTGCATCATAGATCATGGGTGTACTACTGGATCAACCTCTCCACAAAGGTCAATCGTTCTCAGAACACCAATGGAAGTGTCCTCAAGACTATCCCTGGCTCTGGAGTCCCTATGAATATGCGAATTCTCGTTTGTCTCAAAGATCCTCATAGAGGGTATCTCCTACGCCTCTTGATCATAGATCCTCGTAATCATCAGTGGTCCTGGGTACTCCTCATGCTCCTCCATCAACTAGTGCTCCTCTGCTAGACCACCCCCATCCTCTAGCCGTGTAACTGAAGAGTATATTTGACTCTCCACTAAGATAGATGTAGTGGGTCTCTGGTGAATCTCCTCAAGAAGCTCCCCTGACCTGGACTCTGATTCTTGAAGGGATATGTGTGTGCCTCTCAATAATCCTCAGGTGCTCTCCAACTCATGAGTGAGTTTGTCTACCTCCAACTCCTGCTCCCTCAAGGCCCCGTGATACATCTTGCCAATCCCTAGTAGGTAGTCCCTGTCTGTCAACAACTGCTGGTAGTCAGTCCTCATCATAGACACTCTCGGCCTGAGAGTATGAAGGTCATCCATGGAAAATCCCTCATCTACACTATCATGTGCCACTGATGCTCTCCAGCAGTAATCTGCCATTAATGCATGCATGTCATCACTGTGCCTGGTGGCTGCCATGACCATATCCTCACTGACTCTCAATTTTCCTATCAAGTAGTGTGACTCCTAATCACAGTCATGCTGAGGTGCGACCTCATATCCGTCATTGCTAGTGTCAGCCCCAGAATCCCCAACAACACTCTCTGCAAAATATGAAGTGTTGCACTGCCCACTGTCTACTGTGCTACTGGGTCCTCCTATATGTGACTGTATATCATCATCAACTGCTAGCTCCCTCTGAATAACACTATAACTTGTATGAGAAGCTACATCCTCATGTGCACTCACCCTGCTACTATCAACTATGTCTGGATCCCATACAAATGTGTCTAGACATGTGCTATGGTCATCCTGACCAATAAGGAGTGCACCCTCATCACTGCAGGCTGGTCTTGGAAGTAAGTTTCCCCTCAAACTGTAAGTCTCCATAACCTGCTCAACTAATGGAGTCCCTAAAAGAGGTGACTCAATATCCTCATGCTGATATGTGAGTGTAGCATCAACTGTCTGCACACCATATATCTCCTCCTGGATCTGTGGATCTACATGTCCATGGTGTGCATCCCTCATGTACGACTCCTCTATGATACTACTATTCTCATGTGATGTGGCTGTCATAGGTGTCTGGAAAGATGACAGATGTGTCATAGTCACCATAAGAAGTTGGTCATCTGTAGGTGCTAACACGTGTGAGTGCTCACTAGTGTCACCACTCTGTTGAGGTGTAAGGTCATCAACAACATGTGATATGATTGTTGAAGCATAGGTGTTATCATCCTGTCCATCCCACTGCTCCTCCAATGTGCAAGGGTCAATATCCTCCTCAAGCATGCAAGAATCACTAGCCTCTATGAAAGAGTCACTGGCATCATCAGACTGCTCCAAATAAGCATCTATCTCTAGCTCTATATCCTCAGACACCTCATCATCACTGTCATAGTGCACCTCGATTATGTGTTTCTTACCTCGACCCCTACACGTATGATCTGGTTCCCAAGGCACTTTGAAAATG
This sequence comes from Picea abies, assembly GCA_900067695.1. Lineage (NCBI taxonomy): Eukaryota > Viridiplantae > Streptophyta > Pinopsida > Pinales > Pinaceae > Picea > Picea abies. Next base: position 3,029 of record CBVK0100262223.1, read on the forward strand.
TAGCAAAGTTTCCTGCTCCTAATGGGTGTGGGGTTACTCTGTTCTTCCTTCCATATAGCTAATATAGCTCTCTTTCTCTCTGTTATGTTGAGCCAATGTGTAACCTCATCTTTTCTCCACATACGATTTTTTAAGGCTACATATTGTTGGAAGGTTATTTGAGCCCCAGTTCCCTCACTAAGGGCGTAATATTTCATCTCACAAAATACCATCTCTCTAGAAAAGTATATCATATCCATTTCTCCTTATGGAAGACCCCTCAGGCTGGTGGGAGTCTAAGCTCTGATGCCACTGTACTTTTCCCAAGCCAAGAGGCCAAGAACATTTTGTTTTTGCATGATTTTTAAACTTTTTCTGGTTGTGGCATTTCGTCAAACACTTTGCTTATTATTGTCTCTTAGGTTGCGCTAGGGTTATACCGATTATTTTGATGTGTGTTTGCAACGACAAATAAGAATATAAAGCAATGGAACATACCTCAACCATATGCAAGATCAATAATATAATAGACAATCCAAAATGATTCTGATCTGATCTTTATTCATAATAATAAGAACCTGATACAAGGATGATGTAGATCTAGAATGATCAACAGATAGATCCAATAAACATAATAGAAGCTATTACAAAATTCTCCCAGGAAGAAGATGGAAGCCTCCAAAGTTTTTATACATGATGAATACCAATACAAGAAGATATATGGGTCATTTGAAGTGCCAAACCCCCAGTGCTGGATGATGCTACATCTTGCTGAAATGCTGAATAGCCTCAATAATTCGTCTTAGCTGAAGGAAGTATCGAAATGACCCCAAACTGAGTGGAATGATAGATCAGGTTAATGTAAGGACAACCCAAGTGCTCAAATCCCAAAAACCCCTCTCAAACCCATAGATCTAACTTCCCTCCAAGGAATGGTGTGCCCCCCTGGATGCCTGAAACCCTAGATAATTTGGCCTCCCTCCTAGAGGCCTTCAAATGCTACACAAAAACACTAGAATGATAGATCGGGGCTTGTTTACCTCCCTGGTGAAGTCCCAAGTGAAATGGTAAAGATTTGATCTATCAAATGACTGAAATCACTTTCTGAAGTGTGCTCCTCTCCTCTAATTCGTCCAATGCATCTAGTAAATAAAATGGTACATAAACTCCTCCGGAATGCACTAGATCTAATGACCAAGACCCTGCAATGAAAACCTAGGTGCTAGAATCTCCAGAAGCCCTACCAATCACCTAGAACGAACTTCCCTCAATGGATGGTGTGCCCCCCTTGATGGAAACCTCCAATGGTGCACCCTCTCTCTCTTCCTGTGCTTGTGGTTGGTGTAGAACCCTTCTGCACTAAGTAGATATGAACTAGAATGGTGTGGGGGAGTATTTCATCCCTCATACCAAGCTTGGGACAAGATAGGTGGAATCTTTCACCACCAAATCATCCTCTAGGGTTTGTTAAGTCAAAACCCTCAAACCCCCCAAGATATGGGCTCACTATCTAGAAGAAATATATCAAAAGATAAACATAAACAAATGAGAGAATAGAGGGGCTTGCCTCTCTTTTATACTTCTTGCTCACCTTGTCCCTCCAAAGTGACTTTTACTTTATTCATTATGAATTAATTAATTAAATCACTTTAATTAATTAATTAACCTTTTTACCTTTTAAAAGCACCTTATCTCTCCTTGTGGCTTCCCTAGCCACTGAAAGTCAGTTCTCATCATCCTATATTGTAGTGTTGTTCCTCCTAATTCCAATGAGCTATTACACTGAGAGGTTCCTCCAAGTATTGTGCCCAAAATGACCTCTTCAATGGATTTAATTAACCTATAGCTCAAAATACTCAAAATCATGGAAATCGTCGGAATGCAACGAAACCAAAGCCAATCTATGTGGAATGGATCATAATGATGAAATGGGATGAGCGATGCAATTTGGACCCTAAAATATCCCTCAATAGTCATTGTACCCGCTATAACATCCATCTGGTTGCTCTGGTCATCATAACACCCTGAAATGTAATGATGTCCCAAAGTGGGGACATTACAGAAGGCCTTTGTGAACAATTCCAAGCCCTGCGGACAGACTGCAGGTGCATAGAAGAACACTCAGGCTCGCGACATCGTGAACTCCAGTAGGAAAATCAAGTGATTCGAGAAAATATGCCGAAATGAAGACTGAAATGCAGCAACCAGAAATCAGGCACAACCAAGAAATGGAAATTATTCTCAAGGGAGTTAATCACAACACGAGGTAGATAGGAGTAGTCACCCAACATTTGGGTAACGCTCAATAACAATCTCACTCAGCAGGCACAGACAAATCTTGTTTACCTTCAACCTTTCACTTTGCGGCTAGCAATGACCAACACGTCCCGATGGCTCTAGGATTCTTCAATCGTGTTTTGGAGGAGGACAATCAGGCTCATCACCAGGTGGAAGCAAACCAAGCAGAGGATAACCAAGAAATAGAATGATCCAGGCCAGTCCTATATTTAGCTCTGGTTTCCTATGAAGTAAATTTATGTTTTTATTAAATAGTTTTATAGCCATTTTCACAGGGAAAAACTGTATCCTAAACAGAATGGCCAAATCTCGTGTTGGCATAAAAAGACTTTTTGGTATCCACGACAATAGTAGAGATGTATCATCCTGCACTATGTATCTTTTTGGAATTCTGGGAGTTTTCGATATTATATAAAAATACCCGTTTCTGTTAAAAAAACAAGTGATGGACTTTTCAACTACTTCCTAATTAATTGAGTGAGCAACTGAAGAGTTGTACATTTAATTATCAATCCGAGGTTGTATCTCACTTACGAATTGTCGTGCACTGTATATGAAAGTGTAATGTTGTAATTTTTATGGAGTTGTAGTACTTTTAATGTCACAAATCGAGATTTTAAGATGCTCAATTAAGTCACCAATCTACACTATTTCTTGAATTGAAGGAAAATAAATGTCACGCTTGCAGGAAAAGGAAATCACACTTGTGGAAAGTAAATCACAGTTGTGAAAAGTAGATCACACTTGCGTAAAGGAAGGTTATGTTAATATATAATGGTGACTTGCTCAAGTATGATGATAATCTTGACTTGTTGTAACAGTTATGTCTTCGTACATGCAATGCCAATTTGTAAAACCAATAGAATATGAATCCCAATTAGTTGAAGAACAAAGTTGTTTACAAATTTGAAAGAAAGAAAAATAAAGTAAAGTTGCAAGCGGAGTTATAGCAATGGAGCTAGGACACGAAATTTATAGCACCATGAATTGTCGCAATGAGAGTTGCATCAACATCTACAATAAAAAACTTACAGAGATTGAATCAACACCAAGTTGTAACTTATGATTACAGAATCCAGAACACAAACTAAATATTAACCAAACCAAAATTGCAATTAACTATTCATGAAACCTGGAACGAAAAAAATATAAAGAAATAAAATAACCACAGATTTAAATGAACAACAATGAAATGTTAATCCTACTCTTAATGTACAGGAAGTACATGACAAAGGAGGGGGTCCTACCCCCTTAGACAAGGAACTGGAGAACGAAATCAGAATTACACAAACACTCGACACATCATCACACAAATAGGAGGAGAAAGGATATTATTGTCAAAGTCTTAAGTTTTACAATACAGTCGTATGCTATTGCCAAAATCATTCCCAGAGTTGAAGGAAAGTTGGGGTTTCTATACAATACATTCAATGTCTAAATAAAACAAGGAGTTGGATGGACATCCATAAGAATCAGGTTTTTCATCCCTTTACATTGATATTACCAACTTTTAGAAAAGAGAGGGCATATATTGACTTGGATCAAGTGGATGAAATTTGGTAGATGCACTAATATCTCTTTTGGTTGTCCAGTTGCCTTATGTCGTCTTTCTATGTGAGGAGTGATCTCTGAAAAACACCTGTAAGCTGACTGATGTGTTGGCATACTTTGTGTTGGAGTTGCAACAACATGGTAAACATTCAGAGTTGCAACAATTGTATCATGCTCAGAGTTGCAACATCTGTGTCAATCTTGGAGTTGCAACACTTGTAGAGGAGTTGCAACTCCTACAGGGAGTTGCAAACATTATAATTTCTCATGTATAGAATTGTTAGTGCAAGAAGGTAACAATTTTCCTTAAAAATATATAATAATAGAATAAAAATGGCACATGGGAGAAGATTCATACCTATGTGAAAAAGTAATACAAACTAGATGAGAAAGATGTCAAAAGAGAGTGAACAATGGAAAAATGGTAAGGAAAAAGGTACTAAATAGGTGCTAAAAATATGCCAATTTAGGCACCTGTCAACAAGCTTATGATATTTTCTTACAAAAAGAAACCAAAGTCAAGCATATTTAAAAAAAACAAAAACTAATAAGGTTGTGAAGACATAAAGGGTTACCTCAGTTGGAAAGAGAAATGAAATGATAGAGTTAGCATCCACTCTTAAGGCATAGAACAAGTGAAGACCAAGATCTTCGATGTTGTAACCTTTGTCCACTGGAACATAAATAATCCTTCATATATATATATGTGAATATAAGAGTATGATGTTACAAGTGTGCCTTGTGCATTCCCAGATTCAACTATGCAATGCTTGGGATATAACCTCAAGCAAGAATTCATACTCTAACATTGCAAACTTTAGCATAAAACCCTGATGTTGGAATTTGGCTCACCCTACATCCCAAGCACCACTCCCTTGGAAAAAGAACAACATGTTGTTGTAATGATATGGGTGGAGCAGATTAACTTACTAATGATAGTGGTAAACATGATAGAAAATAATAAAAAAATATCATAGAATTCTATACACCATTAGAAACATGTCATTCATGATGAAAAAGTGCATGTTGAAAACCAATAACTAAGAATCTAGGAAGACAACAACCAGAAAGGCATTTAGAATATGGAATCTAGGGTTGAGAAGGAGAAGATAGAAAATAAGAAACTGAAGCAAAGCATATGACAACTTGAAAATGGTCAAGAAAAGAATGATAAAGACTAGATTCTAGAAGGAGAGATCAAGTGTGAGGAAAAAAAATTTTCTATAGCCAAATTCAAAGAGGCGGATACAAATGTTGAATACCAAATCTTCTAAATTTTGAACTAAAATATTGAACGTACATCCAAAGGTTGCACCGGTAGTTATTGTCAGAAAAAAGAAAGTGACAAACATCTAGTTGTTACTTCACACATTATTCACAATCCATACAATCATACAGATTTAATAGAGCCATACAAATTTCATAAATAAAACTATATAAGCAATTACTAGAAACAAAAATAAAACTTATATATTTGAATATTGCAAACCAAGAAGCCAATTGAGACCAAGTGATTTCCACCCAACCGTAGATACTCCACTGTGGATACCAAACCCTAGCTAGGTTATGATACCACCAAGCTGAAGTAGGGAAATGAGGTTCTAAATTCAAATTAAAGAGGTCCAAACCAAGTAATTTTCACTACTAAGTTTCTTAAGAATAGAGCATCTCTTAGGCACCCCCACTACCTACCCTACACACCACAAGGACTACTTTATTCTATGCTACATAGTGCCTCAGAAATTCCTCCCTCCAATTCTCTTCAGTGTGTGCATAGAAAGGTATAGGCCGATATCTCAAGATTCTATAGAATTTCCTTGGTTTCTTGGCATTTTTTCCATGTATAATGGATCAATTCCATGGTTAGCTTGTTCTATGCTAGAATATATTTGGTTTTATGTTGTCCCTTCTCCCTCAAAACTTCTTCTCTTGTACCTATAACAACTCTTTTCTTTCATGTTCGATTTCTTTTATATGCATGAATGATAGCAAGAGAATTCCAACTCAACTTCTTCCTAGTTCCAAGAATGTGGGGACGACATCTTGCTAAATTTTAGGAATTGATGGCTTAGATTGAGAGATTTTTTTCCACCACTCCTCTTAACCTCTTTTAAATTTGTGAATTCAGTTTTGAATAAGCGAAGGATCAAAGTAACATAAGGTATATTCTTTTAGGCATAATCCCCCAAGACTCCCTCACCTTTCCCCTCTTACGGTATCATATCCCCTTTAGGCACTCATGCTCTTCCATCCTTTGCCATTTTTTTGTTAACCTAAAAGATAAAATACTTACAATATCCATAGCACTATGGTATATCTACCTCATGGTGTTAGCACAACATAAATAAAATTTCCATGCAAAGTTGTAAAAATTTTAATTACAAATATTTCAAGGAGTAAATTTGGGATATCACATCCCCTCCCCCTTGGAATAACATCGTCCTTAGTGTTCCTTTATTGCAATAATATGTATAATGAAAAAATCATGGATATGTCTCTCTCATGGCGTTCTCCATCTCCCAAGTGGCCTCATTTGGCCCAAAGAGCCTACATTGCACTTTTACCTGAGTGATGGCTTGGTTCCGGAGCAATGTGACTTTTCTATCTAATATGCACAAGGGTTTTGGTTGGAACTCTCCCTCTGAATCCACCTAGATAACAACCTAATCAATAACATGGTTAAAATAATGTACATATCTTTAAGAAAATATACATTGAAAAAATTATGTGTATTAATATTTGTAGGCAAAGCAAGTTTATAAACTATCGGTCCTATCATTTCCAAAATTTCAAATGGTCCACAATATATGGGTGCAAGTTTGTCATAGGCTCCAATCTTCAAGGAACTCTTCTATGGTTTCACTTTAAGATACACATGTTTTCTAACTTTGAATTATTTATGCATTATGTTTCTACTTATGTAACTTTTCTATATGTCGTGGGTTGTCTTCAAGTTTTGTTTGATCTTGATGATTTCTTGCTCCATTTCTTTCAAAAATTATAGTCCAACTGTGATTATATTTACTTGTTTTTCCTGACTTATAGGTGTATTTGTAAAGATGATTGGTAATCGTTATTATAGGAAAAATCTACCAAATGTACGTATCTTTCCCATTTATTTGGTTTATTCATGACATACATGTGAAGCATGTATTCCTATATTTGATTTTTCCTTTCTATCTACCCATCTATCTGTGGATCATAGGTAGTGCTGAAATTTAATTGTGTGCCTAATCCTTTCCAAAATCTTGATGTAAATTGTGAGTCTCTATCAGATATAAGCATGGTAGGTATTCCATGCAATCTGGAAAATTCCTTCATGAAAATTTATGCAGTATTGACTTCTTTAAATGTGGAATTTATAAGGATAAAGGGAGTAGCCTTGCTCAATTTTTCAACTACAACCATGATGGCATCATGTTGTCATACTTTCTTCAGCGAACATGTGATAAACTACGTGGTGATTACTTCCCATTTCCATTCAGGAATTGATAAAGTTTGTAACAAACATATTGGATGTTTGTGTTCCACTTTCACTTGTTGACATTTTATGCATCTTGCAGTATAGTTAGCAAATTCCTTTTTCATTCCAGGCCAAAAGAACTGTTTGCTTTCTTTAGTAATTATTTTTTGGTAATTTGGGTGTCATGAGTAAGGTTTCTTGTGCATATAATCCAAGATGAGTTTCATTAACTCCATTGAATAAGGAATGTACAACATATCCTTATAAATGATCAATCCTTCTTCAGTCATCTGATAGCCATCATATTTTTTTCTGGTGGCTCTTGATGTAAACCTTTTTTTATTTGTAGGAAGTACTCATCCTCATACAAATATTCTTTTATTCTATAATTCAAATCATATTCACAAGTACTTGTAGCTACTAAGTGTATAATTTACATGCTCCTACTGAGTGCATTTTCTACCTTGTTCTCTATTCCCTTTGTGTGTATAGTTTAAAAATCGTACCCACTAATAAATTGTAACCATCTATCATGTCTAGAATTCAAGTGAGCTTGATCGAATAGATATATTAGTCCACTATGATATTGTTGGGTATGTGTTATATTCTTTGCATGTGTGTGTGTGGGCGCGTCAGATTCGACAACTGCATCTGGAGATCCCTCTAGTAGTTCTCTTTGTGTTGTGTGTGTTGGGTGCTTCCTAGGGGGGTCCCAGGGGGGGCCAGGTATAGCCCCCCTCATTACACGCAACGTTCGGAAACATGCGGTAGCTCAGAGTCGACAGGGTTTAGGGCAGCGCCCCCCAAAAAATTTTTGGGTTGTTTTTGCTATTTTTAGTAGTTTTCTAAATTAATCTCAGATTAAGGGATTAGGGTTTTGGTATCTACGAAATACCTCAAAACATTGTATATATTGTATGGTGAATGGTGAAATTAATACAAAAATATTTGACAGGTTTTCTCCTGGTTAAGGGTTTCCGGTATAAATCTTTGTGTACTATGTGTATGAGCCATTGATTAATTTTTGTTTTGCTTAATAATCTATATGCATTGCTTTAATTCATAGGTTTAAAACTTACATGTTGTATCAGAGCTCGTTTTTGGCTTCAAATGGATGCCTTTGTTTTTGAGGGTTTGGATCGTTCTTGATAGATCAAGTTGATCTTGGGTCCATGATAAAGCTGGGTTTAGTGGGAGCTTTTGCAGTGGAGATTCGAGTGTAGAAAGAGGAATGGCGAGCTCTTCTAGAATTGAGATAGAGAAGTTCAACAGTAAAATCTTTGAGCTATGGAATCTCAATATGGAGGACCTTCTTGTAGACAAAGAACAATGGATCGTTGTGGATCCTGGTACACAACCTATTGGTACGCAACCTATTGGCACACAGTTGACTGGTACACAACCTACTAGTACACAAACTACTAGTACACCACCTATTGGTATGTCAAAGGAAGATTGGGAGAAGTTGGACAGAAGAGAAAGGAGTACTATTCGACTCTGCCTGGCAGATTTGGTGTTGTTGAATGTCTCGGGAGAATCTACAGCCAAGGAAATATGGGATAAGTTAGGGAATTTGTATCAATCAAAGTCCCTAGTAAACAAGTTGTTTCTTCGAAAGAAGTTGTATCATCTTATGATGGAAAGTGGAGATTATGTGACAAAACATCTAAATGCCTTTAATACTCTGGTAAGTCAACTTGTCTCTGTTAATATTACGATTGCAGAAGAAGATAAGTGCATTACTTTGCTATGTTCTTTGCCAGACTCTTGGGATAATCTGGTTGTAGCAATTGGTAGTACCACTCAATCTACATTGAAGTATGAGGATGTAGTTGTGTCCTTGTTATATGAAGAGATGAGGCGAAAAAGCATGGATGGTCATAGCACATATGCTTTATTTGTAAGAGGACGTACCCAAGACAAGAATCTTGGTAAGTCTTTGGGGCGGAGACCTAAATCTATAGGTAGATCTAAGTCTCCAGGAAAATATTTGAGGAAATGTTGGAAGTGTGGTAAAACAGGGCATTATAAGAAAGATTGCAAGTCTAAGAAGGTTTATAAACCAAAGGGATATGATAGTGCCTCTTCCATAGAGGCAAAAACCTCCACTGAAGAAGGAGGTGATGTTTACCTGGCATCTACAGGTACACATGCAGACCGTGATGTATGGTTGATCGAATGAGGTGCGTAATACCATATGACTCCTCACAAGGAGTGGTTCTTTGAATATGAAAAATACGATGGTGGTGATGTATTCCTAGGAGATGAATTGATAGCCAAAATCTTTGGATGTGGAAGGGTTAAGTTGTTGCTAAAAGATGGAAGGATTAGAACTCTCCCTGGGGTTCTGCACATTTCAAAACTAGCCAGGAGCCTAATATCTATAAGCAAGTTGGATGATGTAGAAGTGGATATTGTATTTGGAAAGGGCACTTGCAAGATGGTATGAGTGTTGTAGGAAAATCTCCCTGCGGATAGGTAGATTGCCTCAAAGAGCTAGACCTTAACTTTAAGACAGAAAGTGCTTAACGTGGAAACTGACTTCCTTTCAAATCTATACAAACTAATACATGAAAAGGAAGGAGAATAGAAGTACCTCTTTATCGCGTTTGTCCCTGCACGCTCCAAATCGATCTCCAAATTATCACTCCTTGCTAAGTCCTGTAGACAAACAAAATACAACCACTTCCTACTCTATTGACATTAGCTTGAAAACATATCTATCTATCAACGATAAGTTCATGCAAGATCAGACACAAACTAGAAAGAAACAGGCCAAGCATGTCATATTAATGAGAATAACAACAACAATACTTATAATCGTAGATGCGAATGCGACAGCTTCGTCAAGTCCCCTTCGTCTAACCCTTGCTCAATAGATCCACAACTTGGATGATAGTAGCTTCACTGATCACTCTCCTTCAAATGACTATGTGTTTCCTATGAGATCATAGGTTTCATGCTAGCAATTCTTCCCCCTTTTCACCATCATAGAGCCTGCTTATATAGGTTAAGAGAAGCTTAACCTCTTGAGTTATCTTTAGAACAAGTTGAGGAATTCCCTCCTTGGATCAGGGATCTCCTGATGGAACCAAGAATTCAAATGCAACTTCCTTCCAAACTTGAAAGATCCTCCCCTTATTCTCCTCAATGGGCCAATTACTGCCTCAGATTAGACAATGCTCCCTCAAAAGGGGTATCAGGGCACTATAGCGCTCCCTAGGAATCTTGAGGGGAGCACCAGTGCTCCACGGATGGATAGCGCTCCTTCAGAGGGGTAGATGAGCGTTATAACACTCCCTGAGACCTTATAGGGGAGCGCCAACGCTCCTAAGGCTGATGTAGGGGAGCGCTCACCTTCAAAACCTTTGTTTAAGAGATCCTCTCAGGTGATAAGAGTTCCTTGACTTCAGTTAATCATTGTCCCTCCTTCAAATCAAGTGTCTGATTTATTCTAGATGTCTCTTTGGTGTCTTCATCATGGCAGTATGCTTCGTTTGATGTTTGCGACACTTGCGAATGACATGCGACACTTGCGACAGTTGAGAGGATCATGCGACACTTACGTCACTTATCAAAGTGAGCAATATTGAGGTGTAACAGATTGCCCCCCAAAGTATGAAGTTAGAATATGCGAACTGATAACTGAAATGCTTTGTAAACTTTCAAGCAAGGGTATAGACTCGGAGAACCTGACAGAAGCTGCACACAAACATCCAAAAAATATCATGACATATTTCAAAACCCAAGGCAGGCATACCTATGCTTGGGTGATCAAGAATTGCAAGATATGGCCACCATAAAATACACTGCAGATCCATAATTATAGTGATGAAAAGGTATAGCCACCGGGAATACAATGTGGATCTATACTCTGATGAATTGAACTGATCGTAGCCACTAAGAATACACAATGGATCTACGAGGTGACAAGACATAGCCACGACCAATACAAAGTGGATCTATGTAACAGTGTATGCATCATTTGTCCAAGAGAAACTCCTTCGCAACCTGGGCAAAGTACATATCAAAGTGATCACTCAACCCAAGGTTTTCTTACCGATCTCGATGTAGTATGAATCTAACCATGTGAATAGATGTCCTGATGTTGAACATGGCAGAAACCACTTGATTACCGGTCAATAATGTAAACCGTTAACAAGCGCGAGGGAGATCACCATTAATGTCAATGATTCCCAAGGTACTCTAGTACATTCCAACAAATGTGAATGGATGAGCTGAAGTAGAACATCCGTGGAATCATTCGATCAGAGGTCAATGATGTAAACCCACTGTCGAATGTGAGGAGGCCTGCCATTGAGGCATGCAGGTCCCAAAGTACTAACTGGTTTCTAAGCTTAATTCCTAGATAATGTGCTGAGGTCGACAGGAATAAGCTCGTCGAAGGAGGGCCTTGATGTATCCCCCATCAATGACATGAAATGGACATAGAGATGTAATTGGTGGATCAAAAGGACATGGACTGACACAGGTTTTGAGGCAAGATATTTGGGATGGCTGACTCTAGAGGCGGATACTTCCCTTGAACACTGAGGCACAACAGCAAAAACATGACATGGACCAACACTTGATGATGCAGTGGATGTTGTGACTTGCGTTGGGTGACCCAAAGGAGTGAAAGAAACTCAAAGGATTGGCTCAGTGCAGAGGTTCAGCAGGTTATAATGCGTGCATATGACAAAGTACCGTGTTCAAGGGTGACTCTAAGAATTACTTGGTAATGTTCTCAAAAACTGCTTGGCTTGCTTCTTTCAATTTTTTCCCCCATCCAGATAGATGAGTACCTCTTTTTGATTTAATGAGCTCAAGGAGGATAACACATGCTCGATAAAACTCACCTTCTGTAAGTTCATCTTCCTTTATTTAACGAACCGGAAGAAGTAAGGATTTGATCCCATATGGGCCTGTCGATGTGTGCTTTAGCGAGTCCAAAGACAGAAAAATCGAAGGTTTTTCAGGATTATAGAGTTTGGAAAAACACTTAAAAGAGAACTCTCTCAGTTCCTTTTTCGTACAGTAGTCTAACGAGACCGAAAAAGAGATAAACTATCGCTTGAAAGATGCCCTTTTGAACCTTTTAACGAGTGTGAAAGGAAGCAAGGTCACTTGATAATCTTTTCATATTTAGAGAGTCTGAAAAGGGTTTAAAGATGACTCCAGGGGGTTCCTTTTTCGTGTATCCATACAGGTTTGAAAAAGAGATAAAATTCTACCCGGATGCATTCTCATGTATTTACGAGCACGAGAAAGAACAAAGACTAAGCTCGGTATGCCCCTAGCTTGAAAGCTGGTGGATTAGCTCCAGAATGATCATCAAAGGCTGGAGACATGCCCCATAAGCTTCAATTCATTCACCAACTTTGAGGTTGTCACCAATTTCTGTGCTAGATGGAGAAAAAGGATACAGGTGGATGAAATGAAGGTTCAAGAGAGGTGGCTATTTCAATTTTTAACGAGCTTGACACAGAAAAAGAACTATGCTCAAGGCCTCTGTTTCATTTTTTAACGATCTTTCCACAAAGAAGGGAAACTATGCTCATGGTTTCATCCGGAACATGGCTTCCAAGATGATAATACTCTGGAAGGGTACCATGTCAAGGGACAAAACTCGGTCATGGCTTCCAAGAGATCTTCGTCGGATGGAAGAGAATCACTCTGGAAGGAACACATGTCGAGGGTTGTGACAGGGGTAAGGAGATCAGGCTCCAATAACCCTACCGAAGAGATCACCATGTCAACTATCGGATCCAAATCATCGGAAGTTGAGGTCATGGGAGACAACGCCACATAATTGACATGCGGCCGAGGTGATACTGTCTGCATATAAGAACCACTTAGGGAGGTAATCCAGTCAGGTCCGATGAATGAAAGTTGATCAATAGTCACAATTCTTCCATCATGAGGGAAAAATATCACATGGAAAAGGGTGGATACAAGATCTTTCATAGCATAGACATAATCCCGCCCAAGGAGTAAAGCGAAATCCAAGGGGTCTCAGACTACCATGGCATCGATAAAGACAGTTTTCCCTCCCAAAGTTATAGGAAACTGAGGAAGGATCCCTAAAGGTTGACTAGTTCTTCTGTTAAAAGCTAACAAATTCTGTGTAACCGGTGCAAGCTGTGGACAACCCAAAGCGTACCAAGCAACAGAAGACAAAATACTAATGGATGCACCTTCATCTATCAGCGTTTGAGGAACGTCCCGACCACGAACCTGTACTGTAATCTGGAAAGGAATGTGGGAGGGAAGACGAGGTCCAGTTAGCACACCCCAATCAAAAAGGATGGCTTCATTACTTGGAAGGGGTTTCAAAGGAGGAGGAGGAATTCCCCCCGGCATGGTAGAGTCTGTATTAACGAGAAAAACATGGGTAGTATCGGGTTTACTCTCTAGAAGGGATCGGATCAACCAATGGTGGACTTGGATAGACCAATTTAGCGCTCTTCAGAGGAAGAGTGGGATTGACCGAGGAAGGGACTGGATCAGTCACTTTGACATTCATCAAAGGAGGAGTGGGATCGACTGATGGAGAAACTGCATCGCCACTTTGGCACTCTTCAGAGGAGGAGTGGGATCGACCGATGGTAGAACCGAATCGATCACTTGAGTTTCATTCTCCAAGGGAAGAATGGGGTCGACGGGTGGAAACAGATCGACCGCTTTGGTGTCACTCTCTAACAGGAGAGTGGGATCGACTGAGGATGAAAAGAGATCAACCACTTTGGTGTCACTCTTTTGATGAAGAGCAGGGCTGATCAATGACGGAACTGGATCAGCTACTTGGGTTTGTGGTTCAATCGAGGAGGAAACTAGATTGACCACCTAATCAACTGGATTGACCGGGGATGGAACTGGATTGACCAGTCCATCAACCAACGATGGGTCGGAGGAAAGCTTACGATAACCTTTTGGAATTTGAAGTTTTTCCAAAAGAGAAGAAGCCTCATCCATACAAGGACAAAGGTGAGAGTAATGATTACCTTTACATAACATGCAAGGGAACTTGACAGTTTGCTTCTTCTTACCAACCTGAACATCACTAGTTGACGGGGTATCATCGACATGATCGACAGAGGCCGATGACATGTAGGACCACATTTCTAAGACCTGGGTAAGACCGGGGAAATCCCTCAGAAAGTGGTCACCCTTACAAAGGCTGCAAGGGAATTTGGATTTTGGATTCTTCATTTTAATCTTGTTGACCTCATCAACACTCCCAGTACTATTGACAGTAACTGGTTTCTTAGAGCCAACATCTGATGTTGTTGGGGATTTTGTCTTTTTCAGGTTCTTCTTCTTCTTGTTCCATTTCTTCTTCTTCTGATCAACCTGGCTACTTGCTTTAAATCTTTCACTAGGCGAAGAAGGAGAAATGGAAGGAGACTTGATGGGCGAAGAAGGTGAAAATTCGACGTGAGGTTGATGTGTGGGTGGTGTACTGACATCTAAAGTATTAGGTGTAGCTGAAACATTGGGAGGATTCGGGATCACCGGAGTGGGGAACAACCAAACTCGTAATCCAATAGTGAGTCCTGGAAGACTCAGTGTGGAAACATATGGAGGACCAAAGTTTCCAAACAAAGGAAAGGTATAAGGTTCCCCAGGAGAAGGGGTTCCTCCATTGGTACTCCCAGGATTCGATGCCATTAATACTGACTCGACCTAAGGTCCACCAAGTAAAACAAACAACACACGCTACGAATCTAAGAAGCAATCAATCAAACAAACCTTCCTATGATGAAACCACTAGTTGGTGATGAAATCCAACATCGCGAGATCAAAATAGGAAGGGGTGGGGATAGAGCGGGTGGATCAGTTACGTTGGCGACCTACTTAACAGACTTACGCCTTGGTGCAAGCTTCCATGCAGTAATTGTGGATTTACCCTCCAAGGAGCCCGAGTGAGTTTGACCAACGTTTTTTCCAGGTACAGTGAGACTTCCCTTCACCGTCACCTTGTGTGAGACCCTAAAGATTGTGGCTACTAAGGTCACCAACTCATAGTCAGCCCCTGGGCGGGTACATTCGACAGTCCAGTCGGAACATATGGGCAAGATAACAAGTCCAAAATCATCTTGAAAGGCTTCCACTCAACATTGTGGGTATACCTTCCAGTGACCCCCAATATACGATCCAACCACTACAAACAGTTGGGCCACGGAGGGATAATCTCCGTAACTCACCTGAATGCGACCTTGTGTGTAACCCTTGTGTGAGAGGGGGATCCCAGCATGCCAATACGATAATTGGATTTGACTCTCCCTACCGCAAAATACTAAGTCTGTTTGATAGCCTTGGAAAGTTATCCTTTCAACCTATTCCAAATCCCTACACCTTAAACTAATGTAGGTTTGCTAACAAAGATGTAAAAAGTCT
>CBVK0100262224.1:0-11374 GCA_900067695.1 Picea abies
AATCGTTTCTTTTCAATGAATACCTATTTAAGGGAAAGAGGAAGAGTCGTATTCACTATCAAACACTTGATAAGGAATGCCCTCAATCAATTTTGTTATCAACCAAATTCGATATGATGCTACAACATTTCAGAAATGCAAACTAATCATTACGATGTACTTTTGTCATTTGTATGCGAATGATAATCAATTCAATGCAAAATTTCTCCTGCCAACTACCCTTTCATATCAAGGAGATTCAGACAAGAAAACGCAGATTTCTCACAAACAACACACCCTTTTGCAATCAAACAAGAGAAAGAAAACCAAAAACGCAAAAGGAAGGAGAAAGATATTGGATTAGATGACTTCAAAGAACCAAATGAGAAGAGGCACAGACTTCTAATGTCCTTCACTGGAGTTCCCGCTCAGTCGGATAGGAGAGAAGAAAGCAGGGGATCGATTTCAAGCTCTCAACAGTAAAAACTCAAAAAATAAGGGAGAAGGGCATAAAATATGAACAATAAGGTGTTTAATTCTCAAGAGGAATCATGTCAAAGGTCAAGAGAAGAATGATTGAATCACAAAACAACTCAGCAAGTCAAAAAACAGGGTTTGGACCCCCCAAAAATGCAATTCTTTAAGAGATTTTGGGAAAAAAGGGTTGGCGCTCTGGTATAAGGGCCACTAGAGAATTATGAAGCTCTTTACAACAGCTTAAGGGAGCGTTGGCACTCTACTAACAAGGAAGGGGAGCGCTGGAGTCCTAAAGCTCAAAAAAAGTCCAAAAAAACCCAAAATTTTGATCAAATTTTGACAATCAGGCTGAGTGTGATGGGGTAAAGAGTCAATCAAAAAATGAAATTAGATATGAATGGGTGAAAAAGGCCTAAGAACACAAAGGTTAAGAAAAAGCCTATGAGGAAAAACAAAACTAAGAAAGTTCTGATTCGGTCCCTAGTGGAGTCACCAGTTTCTGTTGTAGGAAAATCTCCCTACGGACAGTTAGATTGCCTCAAAGAGCTAGACCCTAAATCTAAGACAGAAAGTGCTTAACGTGGACACTGAATTCCTTGCAAATCTATACAAACTAATACATGAAAAGGAAGGAGAATAGAAGTACCTCTTTATCTACGTTTGTCCCTGCACCCTCCAAATCGAGCTCCAAACTCTCGCTCCTCGCTGAGTCCTGTAGACAAACAAAGTATGACCACTTCCTACTCTATTGACATTATCTTGAAAACAGATCTATCTATCAACAATAATTTCATGCAAGATCAGACACAAACTAGAAAGAAACAGGCCAAGCGTGTCATATTAATGAGAATAACCACAACAATACTTACAATCGTAGATGCAAATGCGACAGCTTCGTCAAGTCCCCTTCGTCTAACCCTTGCTCGACAGATCCACAACCTGGATGATAGCAGCTTCACTGATCACTCTCCTTCAACTGACTATGTGTTTCCTATGAGATCATAGGTTTCATGCTAGCAATTCTTCCCCCTTTTCACCATCATAGAGCCTGCTTATATAGGTTAAGAGAATCTTAACCTCTTGAGTTATCTTTAGAACAAGTTGAGGAATTCCCTCCTTGCATTAGGGATCTCCTGATGGAACCAAGAATTTGAATGCAACTGCCTTCCAAACTTGAAAGATCCTCCCTTTATTCTCCTCAACGGGCCAACTACTGCCTCAGATTAGACAACGCTCCCTCAAAAGGGGTATCAGGGTGCTATAGCGTTCCCTAGGAATCTTGAGGGGAGCGCCAGTGCTCCAAGGATGGATAACGCTCCTTCAAGGGGGCAGATGAGCATTATAACACTCCCTAAGACCTTATAGGGGAGCGCCAGCGCTCCTAAGGCTGATGTAGGGGAGTGCTCACCTTCAAAACCTTTGTTTAAGAGCTCCTCTCAGGTGATAAGAGTTCTTTGACTTTAGTTAATCATTCTCCCTCCTTCAAATCAAGTGTCTGAGTTATTCTAGATGTCTCTTTGGTGTCGTCATCATGGCAATATGCTTCATTTGAGGTTTGCGACACTTGCGAATGACATGCGATACTTGTGACAGTTGAGAGGATCATGCGACACTTACATCACTTATCAAAGCGAGCAATATTGAGGTGTAACAATGAGGAGAAATGGTGTTGATGAGGGGAGTTTGGTGTGGAACTCTGTACAAGCTGTTGAGAAGCACTTATAATAATGGGTGTAACATTTATGTTGTCCATGAGCAAACAGATAAAGAAGACAAGACCAATACTATCCTTGGAAAGAAGACCATGTTGTGGCATCAAAGATTGGGTCATATTGGAGAAAAGGGCCTTCAAACACTACATGGTAAAGGTATGGTTGAAGTTATGTATAATTTCACTCTAGATTTTGATTTCTGTGAACATTGCATATATAGAAAACATAATCGAGTAAGATTTCCATCTAGTGCTACAAGAGAAAAGGGGATCTTAGAGTTGATACATAGTGATGTGTTTGGACCTGTTCCTATTCCATCCCTAGGTAAATATGTGTATTATGTTTCATTCATAGATGATTTATCAAGGAACCCATGGATTTATTTTCTTAGAAAGAAATATGAGGTATTTGATAAATTTAAAGAGTTTAAGGCTCTGGTAGAAAATCAGATAGAGAAGAAAATAAAGGTATTGAGGACAGAGAATGGTGGAGAATTATACGAAAATGAATTCAAAGAATTCTGTAAGAGGTGTGGTATAGAAAGGAAAAAGAATACTCCATACACACCTCAGCAGAATGGAGTTACAGAAAAGATTAGCAGGACACTTATGGAAAAAGCAAGGAGCATTCTCAGTAGTGTTGAGTTAGGACATGAATTTTGGGAAGAGGTAGTGGATACAACATGTTACCTAGTCAACCGATCACCTTCATCAGCATTGGATGATAAAAATCCACATGAGGTATGGAATGGAAAGAAACCCTCTCTTAAACATGTTAGAGTGTTTGGTTGTGATGCTTATGTACGTGTTTCAAAGGAAAATAGGAGCAAGCTGAATAAAACGGCTGAAAAGTGTAATTTTATTGGTTATAAAGATGGTGTGAAAGGTTATAAGATTTGGAACCCATAACCCAAGAATACTGTTTACAATCGAGATGTTGTTTTCATAGAGGTAAAAGATGTTTCCAAACATGAATTCCTACCAAGGCTAGAAGAACCTGAGAAAATAGAGTTGGAGTTGGATGATGAAAAATCTGAATCATCTGAAGAAGATGAAGCAGAAGAAGAAGAACCTCATACCCTAGTATTGAGGAGATCAGTGAGGGAAATAAGGAAACCAAAAAGGTATAGTCCACTTGATTTCCATTCCAATTTTTCTTTATCTATTACTGATGATGATCCTAGAACTATCAGGGAAGGAGTGAATTCAGAGGATAGTAAACTCTAGAAGAAGCCCATGGTTGAAGAAATGGATTCCTTGGATAAGAATTATGCATGTGATATAGTTGAGTTTCTAGCTGGAAGAAAACCTGTTGGTAGCAAATGGTTTTTTAAGAAGAAGTTTAATGTAGAAGGAAAAGTGGAGAAATACAAAGCTAGGTTAGTAGAAAAAGGTTATTCCCAGGTACAGGGAATTGACTTTGGTGAGATTTTTTCTCTTGTTGCGAAGTTAACTTCTACTAGATTTCTATTATCTATTGTTGTTGCTTTTGATATTGAAGTGGAATAGATGGATGTGAAGACAACATTCCTACATGGGGATCTGGAAGAAGAAATCTACATGAAGCAGCCAAAAGGATTTGTAGTGAAGGGAAAGAAAGAGCTAGTTTGTAAGCTAAAGAAGTCACTATATGGTTTGAAGCAATCACCTAGGATGTGGTACCAAAAGTTTGACACATACATCATTGGATTGGTATTTGTGAGAAGAAAGGTTGATCACTGTGTATATTCCAAGCAGGCTGGTAATCACTTCATTTATGTAGTGTTGTATGTTGATGACATGTTGTTGGTAGGAAATAACATGGATGTTATAAAGGAGGTGAAATCGCATCTATCCTCCAAATTTGACATGAAGGATATCGGTGCTGCTAACTTCATTATGGGAATGGAGATTAAAAGAGATCGCGCAAACAAGAAACTTTGGTTGAATCAGAGAAAATATGTTGAGACGATATTGCAGAGGTTTAATATGCATGGAAGTAAACCGGTCAAGGTTCCTATTCCTATAGGTGTAAAGTTATTTGCAGATTAGTGTCCCAAGACACAGAAAGAAGGAGAGGACATGTCCCATGCTCTGTATGCCAGTGTAGTTGGTAGTTTTATGTATGCAATGGTATGTACTATATCGGACATTGCACATGCAGTGGGAGTTTTGAGCAGGTATATGTCAAAACCAGGGAAGGAGCATTGGACAACAATAAAGAGGGTCTTCAGGTATTTGTGTGGCACTACCAATTATGGATTGTGCTACCAAGGAAGACCGGGATTGGACAGAGTGGTGGACATACATGGCTTTGTTGATGCAGACTGGGTTGGAGATCTGGATCGAATAATATGTACAAGTGGGTATGTGTTTGACATGTTTGGAGAAGAAATCAGTTGGATGAGAAAAAGACAAGTTGTAGTGGAACTCTCAACTACAGAAGCTTAATACATGGCAGCCACTCATGCAAGCAAGGAAGAAGTATGGTTACAGAGATTGTGTTAAGGTATTGGGATAGTACAACAAGAAGTGATATTATATTGTGACAGTCAGAGCGCAATCTTCCTGGCAAAGAACCCAACTTATCATTCAAAGACAAAACATATTGATGTTCAATATCACTTTGTGAGAGACATGATTGAAGAAAAGAAGGTGTTGCTGGAAAAGGTTGACACTTTGAAGAATGTTGCATATTCATTGACAAAGTCTGTGAGCACATAAAATTTCTCCTGGTGTAGAGTAACAATGGGCATTGTTGCCCTGGATTGTTGACTATATAATCATGTGGACCCCTAGATGCAAAGAAAACAACAAGTGGGAGAATGTTGGGTATGTGTTATATTCTTTGCATGTGTGTGTGTGGGTGCATCCGATTCAACAACTGTGTCTGATGATCCCTCTAAATTAATCCTGGATTAAGGGATTAGGGTTTTGGTATCTACGAAATACCTAAAAACATTGTATATATTGTATGGTGAATGGTGAAATTAATACAAAAAGAGTTGACAGGTTTTCTCACATTTTAGGGTTTCCGGTATAAATCTTTGTGTACTATGTGTATGATCCATTGATTAATTTCGGTTTTTCTTAATAATCTATATGCATTGCTTTACTTCACATGTTTAAAAGTTATAGATATGTCAACAAAATAAATTTTCTACCCATCAAGTATTGATGCCACATATTTAATGTTTGTATTATGAATGCAAGTTTTAGGTCATGGGTAACATAATCCCTTTCATGTTCTTTTGGATTTCTAGATTCATAACTTATCATGTGATTATATTGCATAAGAACTCCACCTAGTCCTTCCTTACATGGATTTGTAAACACTATGAAATATTTTTTTGGTTCTGCAATCTTTGGAAGTATTGCACTAGTTAGAAGATATTTCAAACATTAAAAATTGTCTTCGCATTTGGTAGACCACACAAAATTTACTCCTTTCTTTTGCAAAGAAGTTATGGGATGGCCAATTTTGGAAAATTCCTCAATGAATCTCCTATAGTATCCTACAAGTTCCATAAATGACCTTACATCTATCACATTATTTAAAGTGGGCCAGTTCATAATGGCCTTGATATTTTTTGGATCAACTAAAATTCTTTAATATGATATAATGTGTCCTAAATATTGTATCTATCTTTGATATAAATCACATTTACTAAATTTGGCATACAACTAATGATCTCTCAGTGTCTACAAAACTAGTCTAAGATGTTCTTCATGTTCTTCCTCAAATTTAGAGTAGATAAGAATGTTATCAATAAATACCAATACAATTTTTTTCAAGTATTTACTAAAAATGGTGTTTATAAGACACGTGAATGTGTTTGGTGCATTGGTAAGTCAAAATGGTACCACCATGAACTCATAATGATCATACCTTGTTTTGAAGGCCGATGTATAAATATCCTCATCTTTGATCTTGACTTGATGATATTCTAATCTCAAGTCAATCTTCAAAAATATTTTTTCTCCTCTTATTTGATCAAACATATCATCAATTTGGGTTTGTTGGCACAGGGGCAGACCCAGGGTTCAATGCTTCAACAACTCACCAACAAAACCCTAACTATTATCCCTTTCGGCAACACCCCAAAAGCAGATGAAGTCTCACCCAAGGTAGAGGCATGGGTGGTTTTAGGACTCAAGTGTCTAGAACCTAGCTGGGACACAGATGTGGTTCACCCCCAGTGTGGGGATATGTCCACCAACTCTTCTTCTTATTTATTATTTTGCAATCGTCTTACATTCTCCTGCTTCTATGCATAGAGCCATAGAGCCAACTCCACATATGATAGGAGATTTGTGTGCACCTTGCCGGATCCTCCTTCCTGAGTAGGTCAAGCACACATCCTTCTTACAAACACTTGCACTTAGCTCTGAACATCCTTAACACATAGTAGGCACGAAGCCAACCAGACTTGCACTAAGACAATCCAATCACATAGATCCAACAACTGACTAACTCCTACTTACATTGCCTAGCTACTTATTTATACATTACAAATGGGGCCTAAACATGGGTAAACCCATGGGCCGAAATCCCATACCCGTCACATAAACCCTAACACCCAAAAATCCCACAAAAGGGGGCGAGATCCCGCGATCTCCGCTTCATCTGGGCGCTTTGTCTTCAACCAGCCCTTCAAAGTCCCAAAATTGGTCAAACATGACCAAGGTTTTCCAAAAATTGTTCAAGGGCCAACAAGCCCCAAACACTCACCTATGACTTGTCTTGAGTCACTCTGATCTAGGCAATTCTTCTTCGAAGGCCTCAAGCTTGGCTCGAGCTACCTCAACATGCTGCTTCACCAGAGCCTCCTACTCGACGAACTCCTAAATGACCTTCTCATGGATAGCTCCTTCCAAGCGTTGTTACACCGTGGTGACCATTTTCTCCAATTGTGCACCTCATACTTCGATCTCTTCAAAAAGTGTGTAGGCTTCGTCCTACACCGGTTGGAGTTTCTGGGTCACTTCCATGACTCTACTTTGGATGGAATTGACTTGTTGTTGAACTGTGCGCACCTCCTGTGACCTTTTCATCTTCTCGATTGATGATAGTAGTTTCAGTTGCACTTTCACTGTCGATGCTTGTTGCTTTGCCTCGTGGAGCTGGGCTTCTAGTGTTCTCAGTTCTGGGTCTTCTGCAAGGCGCTCATAGGTCTACGCACTTTGATTACTAAGTTTCTTACATTCTAATCTAATGCCTTGATTATTTTGACTGCACTCCTCGAAGTTTCTTCTCTTTGATCTTACACTTCTTGCAGAGTGCTCGGTAGTACTTGCAGTTCCAGTTCTGCTACTCTTGCTTGAAGTTGTTGGATGGCTTCAGTGAGCTTCCCCACCTAGTTCTCAGCTGTTTCTTCTTCCATCTGTGCTAGGCCTGACATGGAGCGAAGTTCTCTAGTGACAACCTTCTTAACTCCCATATGATCCATGAGCAACTGTTCTTTTTTCTTCTGGATCTTCTCTCTATCCTCTGCAAACTTTGCCTGGAGGTCATATTTCTCTTTCTGCAAAATCCAATGTTGCTCTACAAATTCCTCCTTTTATTTTTTCAAGGCCTCGATGGCCTTATATTTTTCTTCCTGAGTACGACGATGATGACCCTTTGCCGCATCTGCTAATTTGCATAGTTGGGCAGTCTCATCTCCCACTTCTATTCCTTCTAAGGATGATGATACTATAGAAACCGCGCGGCTTGAGTAGAGTGCTTGCTATACCCCTTTCAGCTCCGCCTCAATCCTGTCGTACATGGTCTCTTGATTTTCTTCATTGTTTTGTAGAATATCCTTTGAAGTGTCTCCTATAGCAGTGATGATGAGATCAATGTCATCGACTATAAGCACAGTCTGTAGCTGGGGCTTACTAGCTTTTGACTTCTTCCGCGCTGAAGTTTTCTTCAGGGAGACCTTTCGTTTCTTTGACGTCTCAGCCTCTATAAGGGGATCTTTAGGCAGTGTCACTTCTCCCTATTCCTTATTGTCTTCTTCCCCTTTGTTCCCTTCTTGGTCTACTTCGTCATCTCCTCTTCCAGGTGAATTTGGTGTAGTTTCCTTTGATGCGTTGTTCATTTCCTGCATTTCTTCCTTCTTCTTCTTTCTTTTGTTGCTAGGTCCATCATACTCTTCTTGAGTGACTACAGGAATTCCGATGAGGTCGGTGTCAGAGAGTTCGGTCTGTTGGACTGGTACAAAGAATTATACAGGCCATTCCTTGGTTATTTCCTCCATATCTTCCTCGGTGAGTTTGTAATAGGACTCGAGCTCTTCCTTGTGTTCATCCCCACACACAGTGATATAAATGAAGTTCTTGTGTGTGGGAAACTTCGCAAGTGGCCCAGACCTATGTAGTGTATTGGATGTCATGTGAGGGAAGGATTCAATGGCCCTTTTCAGCTGTAAATAATACGTGTGGAACACCGCATTGGATTGCCATTGTTTTTCCATGTCGCTCAAATACCAGAGGGTAATGAACTTCATGGCCAGTGGTTCAGATGGCTCAATTTTAGGGAAGGTCACTCCTTATGGCATACCCCAAGCGATAAAGGCAACGATAATCAACAACCAACTAAAATGAAACTATATCCCTGATCCTGTGCTTCGTGGTAATCTTTCTCCAACTGGTTGACGAGGTAGCTCACCCAGTTCATTTGCATCCCTTCTGCTCATTTTCTTGCGAGGTCGATGACGAACCCCGTGACCTGCATTGGTCTTTTCTTCCTGAAGATATTACCAGGGATCAACTGGCAAGCTAGGCACAATGCACCATTTTTTATGGAGGCTACCTTGTAGCCCCGCTTCCCCTTCTCTACATCGTCATAGGTGTCCTTTATTCACTGCACTAGGGCATGATCTGTAGCCTTCCCTGGGTAAAAATCTTGAGGGTCAGGTCCTTGCATGCTCAATCCAATAATCCGATGGATCAACGCTGGATATACGGTGATGCGCCTATCCAACCATAGGTAACTTCCATGGAAGCATGATAGGAGGAGTTTAACACACGCGTTAACCTCCTGATGTCTTCTGAAGTGTGGTATCTTTGTCACATTAAGGATGGTCGATCTCGCAATGTCCATGGTCCATGGCTAAGGAACTATCTTTGGCTTCTTTCCCATTGTCTTCTTCAAGTACTTATGTGGGGATAGCATTCCATAATTCTTGCAGTCTCCTAAGTTTAAATCGTTGATCTTGAGCATCAGAATCTATCCCAACTATGGTCTAACTGTGCATATCCCCTTCGGGAGGTATGCAATGATCAATTTATAGTTGAATTCTCTTAGAACATTGTCACGACTAACTACACCAACCAGAGGCAGGATATAGTCAGGCATGACCAACGAGATGAGCTTTGCATTCGCTAAGTCATCGCGATGCTTGCTCTGTTTCTCTGTCGTAGTTCGGGAGGGCCCAGATTGACATGCAGTTGATGGGGAGGCTTGCAATCCTCTTGTCGACAAAGCGTGTGCTCCTGTGGACATGACCTTCTCCACCATAAGATCTATTAGAATTTCTTCCACGGACTTTTCCAATGCACTGCGTTCGCCCAACATGCACGCTAGTAATCAAATATTTCAGGTAGGCAAAAAAACACTCAAGGTAGTTGAATGGGTGGTGAGGTCTCAATAAGCACAATGTGATAAAAATCAGTTCTCTGTGGGATCGAATAATCACAATTTGAAAAAGTGTCCCCGGTGAGACATTCGATGGGTTAAATAGAAAATGTCGTAATGGACAGGAATGCCTCAATCAATACAATTCTATCTATTATGGCGTGGTCCCAATGGTCCAATGGCGATATTTCTGGCAATAACTGTGTTTCTAGTCATTTTGGAGCGTCGTTCTAACAGTTGGGACGCCTCCAACGGTCATATTGCTAGTCTCACCCGAGGTAGAGGCAGGGGTAGTTGTAGGACTCAAGTGTCTAAAACCTAGCTGGGACACATATGTGGTTCATCCCCAGTGTGGGGCTACATCCACCAACTATTCTTCTTCTTTATTATTCTGCAATCATCTTACATTCTTCTGCTCCTATGCACAGAGCCATAGAGCCAACTCCACATAGGATAGGAGATCTACGTGCACCTCGCCAGATCCTCCTTCCTGAGTAGGTCAAGCACAAAGCCTTCTTACAAACATTTTCACTTAGCTCTGCAAGTCCTTAACACACAACAAGAACGAAGCCAACCAGTCTTGCACTAAGCTAATCTGATCACATAGATCCAACAACTGACTGACTCCTACTTACATCGCTTAGCTATGGAAACCTTTTCTGAAACTCCTTTTTAGCTGTAAAGTTGAAATCTATTTGATCTAGATGGATCGCGAATAGCCTTTTACCAAAATTGGGTTCCCCTCATCATATTTACACTCAAAAGTCTTATTTTAGGATTCCATCCTTTCTTTATGTGCTACTAAACAATCCATGCCAATTAAGACATCATAGGAACCCAAAGGTAAAATATTCAAATTCGCCCTTGTGACTAGTTCATTCATTTCCACTAGGCAATCTTTTATCAACTCATTGATTTTCCTCTTAGTTCCTATAACAAACTTAACTAACCAAGGTTTCTTATGCTTTCAATTATCAAGAATACATGACACACCAATCTTAGGTGCAACATAGCTATGGCTAGATCTTGGGTCAATTAAAATATAAATAGATTTCTTAGCTATCTTACCATCAAATTCCACCTCTAAAACTTGGTGGTCTTCTTGTCGTTCCTCCAATGCAGCATATATTTTATGAATATTATTTTCTACGTCATTCACTATTTCATATTCTTGTATATATAGAAATTTTGATACAAATTAATGTATTCCTGCGATTCTCCTGATCTAACAATTACCGCAACTTGTTAAATACAGAATCGCTTCTACTATTATTGCGAAAGCAATTTAAACAACCATGATCACAACACAACCACAATGCACAAAGTGAAACATCAATAACACATAACACAATAAGTTTTACCGGGAAAGCGTAAAGCTAAAAACCCCACTATCATATATTATGTATATCATGAATCATGAAACAATCTCGTACAAAACTCTAATCCAAGAGCTCTCAGTACCATACAATTGTCTCACCCACCTCCTCTGCACAAACTTTGCAATACGAATTCTCACAATAAATCAAATGAATCATTTGCACATGTTCATAAGCATATCCACTGCATGTGTGAACAAATCACAAATGATAGCCAACTGTCCCTTT